>JACEFZ010008595.1:0-187500 GCA_014155875.1 Cepaea nemoralis
TTGTTATTTCACTCATCTCATCTCATCATGTTCACCGTGCACCTTGCGGTGCCGAGGTGAAGTATAAACATCGTGAGAGTGCCCGATTATGGGCTTCATATATCGATATTCCCATGGACTCTGCTATTCCCTCCATCCAACGTTTACGTGGTCGGCCTCTTCCTCTGTTTCCATCTGGTCTGTACATCATTGCTGCTTGTGGTATGCTGTTGACTGGTAACCTACTTGCATGGCCAAACCATTTGACTTGCTGCTTTCTAATAAAATCAACTGCTGCTTTAACCCCCACTGTAGTCCTGATTTCTTCATTTCTGATCTTATCTCTTCTTGATACGTTGAGTATTATTCTCAGGAATCTCATTTCTGTTGTGATTTTTCTTTTCTCTTTTTCTGTCATTTTCCAGGTTTGCCATTGGTAGCATAGAGTTGGTAGGAAGATTGTGTTGTAAAGTGCTTTAAAGTAGTTATTGATACATGTTTGTTCTTTAGTATTGGTGCCAATTGTCAATGAGTTGGTTTGCCTTATTGCACCTATTTTCGATCTCGTCTTCTTATCTGCCATTTGATGATGATATACTTCCTAGGTACTTGAAACTCTTTACTTGTTTCAAGGGATGTTTATTTACGTGAATTATTGTTGTTTGTTCTACTTTAGTCATTACCTCTGTTTTTTTTGTGCTAATTTTCATATGTTATGTTCCCTATACATTTCATTTAGACTATTCATGTGGTCTTGTAATTCAGCTTCTGATTTTGCTATTAGTGCTTGGTCATCTGCAAACAGGAGTTCTCTAATGGTTAGATTTGTAGATGCTTCTTCTGTGTTCTCGTCATGCGGTATTCTTGCTGTCTCTGACTGGTTTCTTTACATATGTCTATATATGTTATGACCAAGAAAGGGGACAGGACAACTTTGGCGTACTCCCGATCTTAAGGTAAAGGGTTCTGAGTGTCCTCCAGTTGCTCTCACTATGCATTCACTGTTGTATAAACTTCTACACAGGTTTGTTAGATGTGTACTAACTTCAAATTGTTTAAGGATTTCCCACAGCTTGTTTCTATCTACTCTGTCGAATGCTTTTTCATTTGTTATTTCACTACACAGGGAAAATATCTGAATAATAATACCACACAGTCATTTTGACCTACTTCATTATGAATTTTCATGGCAGCTTGTTTCCAATGTTTGTTTTATAAGTGGTAAGGTCTTTCCCGCCGGCTTCGTGGTTATGACTTTTCTCCGTAATCTCGTATACTCTCGTGGGTTAACGTGATGACGGTAAGAATCAGCGGTGGTTCGAATCGCATCGATAACTTACGGGGTATGTGAGCCGGCCGCTCAGAAAGCAATGGCAAACTACTGAGCGTAATCTTGCCAAGAAATCAACATACAGCTGAAAGATACTGGTGTTGACAGCTATGTCCTGTAAAAGATATGCCAAAGAAAAAAAAAAGTCTTTCCCATCATTTTGGAGATCAGATTTGCTTATCATGTCTTACTTTACTGAAAGCCTTTGTGTAGTCAAAACAAAGATGTAGACAATTACTCATGTAAAATCTCTGGACAATGACACGTGACCCTGATCAAACCTGATGATAGATATCAGGAAGCTATTTGATATCTGAAGCAGATAATTCTGGAAATATTTGCAATCAGAAACTTGAAATCTAGACATGACTTAAAATAAATACAAGCTGTAAGATCTAGACATGATAGTTAATCTGTAGATACATTTCTACATGTTGCTAGTGGAATGTGGGCAAGCTTCAAAGGTCGTGTGGACATTTAAACCCAGTATAACTTTACATGCCGGCTTCGTAGCTTAGGGATTATGACTTTTCTCCGTAATCTCGTATACTCTCTTCGGCAACGTGATGACGGTTAGAATCAGCATTGGTTCGAATCGCATCGGTAACTTACGGGGTATGCGAGCCGGCCGCTCGGAAAGCAATGGCAAACTACTGAGTGTAATCTTGCCAAGAAAACAGCTGAAAGATGATGGTGTTGACAGCGAAGTCCTGTAAAGGATATGCAAAAAAAAAAAAATTACATTTAATTTGAATATACTTTACAGACATGCTGTGTAACTAAGGCAGCTGCAACAGCCTTAGATGTCTTCAAAAGATAAAGCGAGGTTTAGGGGCCATGACAAGCACATTGGTGTGAAGATTTAAACACAAAGTGCAGTGGAGAAAAGGGGGGAGGGAAGAGAATATCACTGCTGGATCACAATTTTGTATAATTTATGGTGTTGTACTTTTATTTTTAAACACCAATGTTTATGGCCACCATCTTTTATTCAAGTGCTATATTAATCTGTCCTAGTGACTGTAGTAATTTATTTTACCCCAGCCGGTTTAACAACAAATGTACTAAATAGAGTATATATATTCATAAGTGGAAGCCAGATATTTTGGATATCTGGACCAAATATATTTGAGAGAACATTACACAATGGCATGGATTCTAAAGAAACATCTAAAACCACGCATTGTCTAGAAGCCAAAGAGTTAAAATGACGTATGCATAAAAACGTTTTTCCGAACCTCACCATCTTTAGCAATGAGACTTGGATATTAAAGAAAGGCAAACACCGATATTTAAATTACTTTTTATTAATAAAGGATTTGTCAGAAAAATACAAAATGTCATCCAATATGTCCGACTCAAAGTAGTGTTTAAACCGGTCAGAATACAAATTACAAGCACACATAGTCAAACAAGCAAACAAACAAAAATGGCCAATGAAATGTCAAGACAATTTTTGGTCAAACAAAAATACCTGAATGCTGAGACATTCAGCCGTCCGGGTTATTTCTTTTATAACATGATTTTGTATCTTAAAATAGCTATGTTCACTATGTATGTTTCAAGTTCAGTAGATACTGAGTGATAATTACCATAAAATTGAGTGATAATTACCATAAAATTATGTCTTATCACTCTAAATAATGCGCAAGAACAATTTTACACAAGATTTTTACGCAAAGTATTAGCTTATAATTTCTGCTTACACTAGTGTATTAGAATGTAGCTATGCCAAAACAAGCTTAGTGGAGTGTGGTGGGGGGTGGGGGGGGGGGGGGGGGGGGGGGGAAGCCACAAACACAAACTATGCTCATATTGTCTTTGTTATGACCTATCTACAGTAACGAAAATGTAAACTTGTACAGAAAGCATGAAATGTTAATGCAAACTTTTAAAAAAAAAAGTACTCTAAGTGATATAGTTTTTTTGAAGAAAGTGAAAGATACGATAATATAAACAAAATGAATTATTCACTAATATTTGTAGCTATTTGAATATTTAACAAGTTTCAACTGAAAATTCAATGCTATTCCCTGTAGCAATAGTGCAATTACTAAGAAAAAGAATGAAAATTGAAACGCAAATACTACTTTTCACTTCTCAAACACATCTGTGCTACAAGATGTCCAAAAATTAACAGCAATTTAGTAGCATTATTCAAAGAATCCAGAAAGATCAATGTGTACCAGATTTGTAGAATTAATGCTGGCACCATTGGCTACACTAAATCTATTTGCTTCTCTTCCTCACCATGATTAGTTTAGGTTTGTAATTTAACTGTACATGCAGCCTCTAGATTATGATCCACCGATTCAGTGCCCAACAATTTTACATGATATAATTTCAGGCTGAAATGAAGAGACCACTCCTAATGACTAGTGTGTGGAGCAAATGTTACTATTGAAGTCAACTTTTAGCAAGGGACGACTATTGCAATGACTTCAATTAGCAAAAGTCGCTTAGACAACTTTCCTAGTTGAGCTCGAGTCATTGGTATGTTTTCCAGCTAGATGAGAATGGTCACTGCAGTTCCCATTTTGTTGTGCAGCACTTTCCACTATTACAGATGCAGCTGTGGAGAGTATGGGCCACTGTTTCAGTTCCGTCTGAGTGTACAGGCCACAATTGGAGTTCCTTAAAAAACTGACAGATACATTCAGTAGGTAATTACACGAAATATGCTCATCACGGAGTCACTGATCTGAGTTCAATTTCTCAAAATTTGAGAATGAATTACCACGTCCTGAACTCTATTGACTTCCATCCATAATGATCTTTTCCCTAAATAGTCATGTCTTCACGTCCCCAAAATATTCGTTTTGTCAACCAATCTAAAGGCACTGGAGTTCAGCCAATTTGTAGTTCGCACCAGCATATAACCTTGGGAAATGTGCATGCTCTCTGTGCTGACTACTGTTCTGTTTTAATGTGTGTTTTTTTTTCCTTTAGTCTATTTCAGAGTAAATATGGGCATATCCAACTTATTTAGGTATCCAACATAAATTTACAAGATAATTTTAAGCATGCATTAATATGTTTCACTTAATCCTGGCATAACGAAAGGCATTTCCTTAAATCTGAGGCTTATGCAAACGTGGGGCATGTGTGTAATATGTAAAATAATAATTTAAAAAAATGTGTGGGGCATGTAAAATACAGATCGGCATATTATGTACTGAGTGATCAGTGAGAGGCAGAAGTTATGAAGCAAACAATGTTAAGGACAAATGTATAAAAATGCAAGGTTGAAATGTATAGTGTGAGAAATATATGTTAGTGTGAGGCACAAGCTACTGCAGGATGTATGAGATGGACAGTTTAAGGTAAATGTCAGAACAGAAATGGTTGCGCAATTGTAAAGCAATGGGCCGTTATATTCTTGAAAATGGGAGTGGCCAGCTCCTCTTTACCAGAAAAGGTATTTACAAATTCTGAAAATTAGTCACTACTACCTATTTTAGGCTTGGGGGAAAAACAGACTACTGTAGATTGCATTCTTAAGAAAAATGAATTAAAGTCGGTGCATCCTCTGGGTAGACAAGCATACTAACCACTTACTAACCAGCATACTGTCTATAAATTTGTGTCATATGGTGAAGACAGACAAATGTAATGAGACACTGATAAATGCGAGGAGTGTATGTAATGTAATGAGACTACAGTGTCAGCTATAGGATATGTGAGGTATAAATTATGTGATGTATAATGTGAGCTATATATTATAATGTAATCAGACAATTTATAATGAAGGATCATCGTCGTCATCATCATCAAGTGCCATGCTGACCGGCGTAGGCGTTCATGACTCCCACAGATCTCGGCCTTTGGATTTCAGGATCAACTACTACCGTTTATATTCCTCCATGCCACCGTCGCAATCCATCCAGCATTATTTCTCTTGGTCTGCCTATCTCTCTTCCCCTCGATCTTTCCAGTTGTCACATGTTCTCCGATGCCTATATTATCACATGACAAAAAAGTGGCCTCTTTCTTATTGTTTTACATAATGTTCTAGTTTCATTAGCCTCATTCTTAGTAATGAAGGATACAGATTTTATGTTAATGAGACGCTATTATGTGATGTATACATTTTAACGTATTATGTTTAAACACTGGGGTATAGATTTTAATGTATTGAGACGATGTATAATGGTGAGCTTCACATGTAATAACTACTGTAGGTGTATACAAAATGAATTATTTACCATTCACTTTAAACCTTCAATAAAAACTGGTTCTAGTATATAATAGTCTCATGAAATATACCAGAAGGAATATTTGGCACTAACCATGTCTGATCATGCTGTCAACTTTACTATAAAAGTAAAAATATATTTTAAGTACCATAGTGTGATCTACTGTGAAGAAAGAACATCAAGGTACAAAGAGTTGTATAAAGTTATCCTATGAACTTGCTATTTCAAATAAGATAATTATGAAATTCATGACTATCAGTACTGTAATTATTAAACTAGACGAAATTAAGAACTAGATGAAATAAAGTAACAAATGTAGAGAAAATATATATTAAATCAATGGCATTAATGCAACTGATCAATGGTGCTAAAAACAAGGTGAGAGAAACCATGCCATGGACCAGTTGATACAGGTCTGGAACAATCTGATATTGTATAAAAGCATTTGCATTATAAGTATAGATTTCATTGCCATTTTCTAGTCACAGGGTGAATGCGCAACCAAATACAAATTGTAAACAGTTGTGGACTTAAGTGGTGACAATGAAATATGTGGTTAAACAATAAGTATGAAACCCACTTCAATGTTTGATGCATTGGAGAATCTTTTGTGAAAAATGTGAAGGAAGTCCCATAAATACTGCCACTGGGGAAGGGTGGGGGTATGAATTGTTAGGCCTTCACATATTCTAGGCCATGACATGAGGTGGAGTGGCCAGTTCCCTTCACCTGTACTTCCCAGACTACTCAGGACATTTCTGAAGTGACTGGTACACATTTTCATAAGCCTGATGGTTGGGGGAAAAATCCTGTCTCTGTTGCGAATTAAACAAAACTTAGCAGCACTAATGACTGCCAGGATTAGTTCCTAGCCAACTGGGATAACACTACTGACACTAGCCACTATGCATCTGCAGAACTACGCCATCATGGCACTCTTGTGTATGTTTACCTTTTCTACTTTATTTTTTTGGAAAGGGGGGGGGGGGGGGGGTTTAAACTCAGGTGTATTCTAGTAGAATGCAGTGTAGCAACTCTCCCATTGTCTGTACAATGGACATTCTCAAGCAGACTATCCAGAAAATGTGTCAATGTGTATATGAAGCCATAATTTAAATAGTGTGTTAAGTGTACTCGCATGTTGTATTGGGCATACACCTCCTCACTTATATGTAATCTATGGTCATTAAAATTCTGAAGAATTTAGGAACCTTGACAGAAAGTAATACTAATGCCACCCAACCGCCCCGAAATGGTTGTCATAGGAAACAAACAGCAACACAGTTGTTATAACATTAAAACTAATGTTTAATGGTTATTAGCACAAATAAACTGAATTACATCCCTATTCCCAGATAATCATACACCCCGCTGATCCTATTAAGTATTCTATGCCTATCCAAAACAGCCCCGTAACTAATAATATAAGGTTCTAAAGCAAAACCGTTCCCCAATGCTATCCTAATCACTAACCATCATAACAACCAAGTCTTCCGTTCTGTCCCCATATAAATGGTGCGCACCACGAATGCGCCGAGCAGTGCGCAAACCCAAGCACGTATTGGGCACGTAGTTGTAAGATATATTTGATTACGTCATCGGGTGTAATATAGGCTGTGACATACCTTAGAATGTGATTAACATTCAAAAAATTAGTATGACGAATATTTGGCTAAGAATGATCATGCATAGAGAAGAAAATACAACCAGACTACACAGTATCAAGTCAATAAAGAGGTGTGTAACAGGGATGCGTAAAGTCTCCAGATCCATATCCCTTATGTATTGAAATTTAGAAATTTAAGACAGCAATCACCATCGGAGGACAATACAAGATATTTGTGCAGCTGATGCAGTATTGACTGCAGACATTTAACAGCATCTGCAACCATTGAGTTCTGGTATTGTACACACTGAGCTAGGGTTAGAATTGACAAAATTATGGTCATCTCCAAGATAATGCAGTATTACAAGAAATGGAAACATAAGTAAATCAGTACAATTATATTGGAACAGCCATAGAATCTGACAGAAGGTGCCTTGGAGAGAAGAATCATCGTGGCAAAAGTTGCCTTTTGCAAGATGGAAACCATGTTCATCAATAAAAAGCTTAACTGTAGTAAAAAAGTTAGTGCTATATTGAACTTATAATGTGCGCTGTAAACATGAGCACTAAGCAGGCAAGCTGAGAAGAGGAGCATCTAATAAGCAGTGGAGACCTTGAGGAAAAATCCCAATATCTTGTACAGATAACTACATTTATTAAACAAAGATGTAGATAGATTGTGGGGCACATGAGCAACTAAACCTAGAGGAAAAATGTGCTAACAAAATGCAAATATGTGAACATTGAAGGATACATTAAAGCATGGAACAACATGCACAGCATAAAACACCATGCTCAGTATTAATACAGTATTAAATGTACAATAAAATGTTGCCATTTTTATTCACTACTGTAGCAGATACACCAGCTATTTCACTGGAAAAGGAACATAACTTGTATAATTAAAGATATACAAGCGATGTACATGTATACTCCAACCCCATGTATCACAACCACTCAGTATTCAACTTAAATCTGTCAATCTTTACGATGTCTAATACAAGCTAACAATTTTTGTGCTATATACTATATTTTTGAGCTTGTTCGTTTTAGGAAGGAAATCCACAATCATAACAAGAAAACAAGTACGATTCTCCAAGATCTTGGAGATCTAAACATTGAAGAAACTGGCCGAGACAGTATCCTGTCTCAGAAATAAAATACTCTGGCCACATAAAATGTCACAGCAACTTAGAACTGCTATGGAGGGCATGGTTACTGGAAGAACAAGGCAAGGACTGTTCCGAGTGCCTTAGACATTAAAGAAAGATGAGTATCCAGCCGGCAATGATGAGAGCAACATTTACAAACACATGACATTTATTTAATTAACACTGAAATTTAGCTACAGTGCTAACAGAAGCAGAGGTAAATAGAATTGGGACAATGAAAATCAGTTTGTAAAATGCTCGCAAAATCAATTCAGAAAGCTCGTAACCTGGTGCTAAGCTGAATGACAGGGTCAGCAGAAATACTAGTAAATTAGATGTTTAAGGCTTACTGGCACCTGAAGTGATTTCAATATTTTATGTAGTCTGCGGTGTATACAAATAATAGTAATTTTGGAGTTTAAAGTTAAAAAGATGCCGTTTCAACTATCATATGAAACAAGATGGTGTGATTGTGCTTTTTGGAACAAAACGTTCTGCAATAATGATTTCAACTATATGACAGCACTAGTAAAAACAATATACCGACTGGCATGCACAATGTAAACTATAATACTACAGTAGCTCTAACATTGAGGTCAGATGCTGGAATAAATACATTTCTTGGAGTATGAGGGAAAACAATGCAAGAAGCAACAAACAAGACAGGGACTTTAACCTCACAAGAAGGTTGATCTATCTAGTTAGCAATGACTAGATGTTAGACATCAGGTCTACTAAGATCAGTGGAACAGCTTATGTAATCAGATTCACAGCCATGCTACTTCAGGTGAAGTCTGAACGAGCATGGCTTGGAAGTGGACAAGTTCTGCTCTTTAAACAAAATTGCAGTCAAGTTTTAAATTTAAACAAGCTGCAGGTAATACTAAAGCTAAAACCAAAGAGCATTTGATAGATCAAAGAGTAAACTTCCTGCAGGTCATGCATCCAATACAACTATAGATATAACCTCTCATATCAACCAATGCCAAGTTGTCTCAGCTTAATTCATTCAGTGTATATGTCAGAGGCTCACTGTTTCACCCAAACTAACTTCATATTTTGACAGATAAAGTTTAAGCTCTGATTCAAGTCATAATTATTCCCAATAAGCAAATACATATTTTCTTTCCCCTTGCCAAGAGAGCACAACAAACCGATGAAACAAAAAAACACCTGGTTTCTTGAGGTTTCTGGCAGCAATGATGGGTCTAGAAGCACACATAAGTAAGTTACAGTATGCTTATAAATTGCAATATTCTGTAACTGCTCAATTGCTCTCTCACACAGGATGTGGGCTGTAACAATCAAAGTCAATCTAACAAAATTAATTTGACATACAGGACAAATACCGCATCTACTGCACTTCTGGAACTACAGATTAAGCATGAGAAAGGATAAAGCCAAGAGAAGGTAAAGCTGTGAAAAATAAATTTACTTGTTTCATCAATGACAGCCAGTTTCCAAAAGTCAACACTACAATAGCAGCCTGTTGTAATGAGTAAACACAAAGTGGTGATGCTGGTGAATAACCAACAATAACTCAATTGCTAAAATGTGATAAACGATTTTAAATACCATTTGAGAATCTATAGAGGAATAGACGCAGGACTAGATATGCAGTATGCACAATTTGAAGTTGAAACAAATATAAACTATTTTGAAATCGGCTTACTGGCACCTGAAGTGATTTCAATATTTTATGTAGTCTATGGTGTATACAAAGAATAGTAATTTGGGAATTTAAGTTAAAAAGATGCCGTTTCAACTGTCATATGACAAATGTTGGTGTGATTGTGCTTTTTGGAACAAAACGTTCTGCAATAATGATTTCAACTATATGACAGCACTAGTAAAATAAATATACCGACTGACATGCACGAAGTAAACTATAATAATACAGTAGCTCTATCATTGAGGTCAGATGCTGGAATAAATAGATTTATTGGAGTATGAGGGAAAACAATGCAAGAAGCAACAAACAAGACAGGCACTTTAACCTCACAAGAAGGTTGGTCTAACCTCACAAGAAGATTGGTCTAACCTCACAAGAAGATTGGTCTAACCTCACAAGAAGATTGGTCTAACCTCACAAGAAGGTTGGTCTATCTAGTTAGCAATGACTAGATGTTAGACATCAGGTCTACTTGGATCAGTGGAACAGCTAATGTAATCAGATTCACAGCCATGCTACTTCAGGTGAAGTCTGAACGAGCATGGCTTGGAAGTGGACTAGTTACTTACTCTTTAAACACAATTGCAGTCAAGTTTTAAATTTAAACAAGCTGCAGGCAAATACTAAAAGATAAAACCAAGAGCATTTGATAGATCAAAGAGTAAACTTCCTGCAGGTCATGCATCCGATACAACTATAGATATAACCTCTCATATCAACCAATGCCAAGTTGTCTCTGCTTCATTCATTCAGTGTATATGTCAGAGGCTCACTGTTTCACCAAAACTAATTCATATTTTGACAGATAAAAGTTTAGACTGCATCCAGTCATAATTATTCCCAATAAGCAAATACATATTTTCTTTCCCCTTACCAAGAGACGTCACAACAAACCGATGGAACAAATAACACCTGGTTTCTTGAGGTTTCTGGCAGCAAAGATGGGTCTAGAAGCACACATACAAGTTACAGTATGTTTATATATTGCAATATTCTGTAACTAGTCAATTGCTCTCTCACATAGGATGTGGGCTGTAACAATCAAAGTCAACATAACAAAATGAATTTGACACAGGACAAATAGTCGCATCTATTGCGCTTCTGGAACTACAGATTAAGAATGAGAAAGGATAAAGCCAAGAGAAGGTAAAGCTGTGAAAAATTAAATTTACATCTTTCATCAATGACAGCCAGTTTCCAAAAGTCAACACTACAATAGCAGCCTGTTGTAATGAGTAAACACAAGGAGATGCTGGTGAATAACCAACAATAACTCAATTGCTAAAATGTGATAAACGATTTTAAATACCATTTGAGAATCTATAGAGGAACAGACCCAGGACTAGATATGCAGTATGCACAATTTGAAGTTGAAACAAATATAAACTATTTTGAAATCGGCATACAAATGGAATAAAAGAAACTGATGCTCTAAAGAAATGATATTACAAATTCCTATGGCTATACACTGCACAGCATAGAGCACCATATATTAATTATACTGGAAAAGCTAATGCTATACCCTAAAGCTAAATCAGCATGCATCTGATAAGAGGGTGATATGGAAAGCTGAAGATAATTTTTATGAGGTAATAAAAGCAACAATAGCACTTTCACATGTGAACATATATATAGTGCCAGATTTCTGATAAACAGTCTTACTCTTGTGGTATGTATGTTTGGTCATTTAACATTCAGCATAATGAGTGGCCCCAAGGGAAGTTTGGCAGATAAAAACCATGAGATTGCCTGATAGCAACAATGTTAAGTTTATGATAAGCTCAGGAACAAGTGAATAAAACTCAGAACAGCAGTAATAAAGTCAAATGTCAAACACCAGTAACATGGAAATCCTGAAAAATTGCAAAAAGAATTATGACAGAAATAAGTGATAAAACAGTACACAACAATGAAGTAATGACTGCATAAAGACAAAAGAAGCATTAACAGAATCCTAGGAGGTCAGCATCATCAAAGCGCTATTACTATTTAACAGGGTCAATAGACCAACATTGTATAATACTCAAGAGGAACCAAAAATATTAATGGCTGAAGTAGAAATGCCTATTAAAAAGGCGAAAGAAGAAAAGGCTGCATGTCCTGACAAAATAACAACAGAGATGATAAAATCCTTATCCAGCTTTGGCATTGAAACTATCACAGAATTATGTAATGATATATATAATACTGGGTACATCCTCAAGGACTTGAAAACATCCATTTTCATCACACTACCGAAGAAGCCAAGAGCTGTTGAATGTGAGGATTACAAAACTATTAGCTGAATGAGCCACATAACTAAGATACTACTCAAGGTCATGCAAGACAGAATTCAACATAAAATAGATGAAGAAGTAGCTGAAGAACAATTTGGATTCCACAAAAACAGCGGCACCAGAGAAGCAATTATCTGTTTGAGGATGTTAATTGAAAAATATATAGAAGTTCATAAAAGTATATATGTTTGTTTTATAGATTTTAAGAAAGCTTTTAATAGAGTACAACATGAACGAATAATTACGTGCCTTGAAGATATAGAAGTAGACGGAAAGGGCATCAGACTTAATAACTTGTACTGGGAACAAGTGGCGTCTATTAGATGCGGTAATAACTATTCGTCACCTATAGAGATAAAATGAGTAAGGCAGGGATGTGTACTGTCCCCAAGCCTCTTCAACCTATACACAAAGAATTTTTAAACAAGTTGAAATTCCTGGACTCACATCAATGGAAGAATCATAAACAATTATAGATATGCTGACGATACCGTGTTACTAGCAGAAAGTGAACAAGAGTTACAAGACCTAGCTAGAGGAAGAAGTAAACAGGCACACTGCAGAATGTGGCTTAGATATTAACATCCAAAAACAAAAACTATTATAGTTAGCAGTGAAAAGGAAAGGTCATCAATGAACATCACAGTAAACGGGCAGATACTAGAACAAGTAACAAGTTTCTCTTATCTTGGACATATAATAACAGATGATGGCAGAAGTAAAATGGAAATCAAAAAGAATAGGAATGGCCAAAAATGCTTTCAACGGCATGAAATCAGTATTAACATCTAGAGAGATTAATAACGCATTAAAAATGAGAATTGTCAAATGCTACGTACATTCAACGCTACTGTATGGCGCGGAAGCCTGGACATTGAACAAGCAACTAGAAAGTCGCATAGAGGCCCTATAGGTGTGGATATACAGACGAAATAGGTCGTATTTCATGGAAACAAATACAATCAAATGCAGAGGTCCTAGAAAAACTGGGAATGAAGAGAGAGTTGATAAAAGAAATGAGACAAAAATATTTTGGCCACGTTAAAAGACAGGATACTCATAAAAACCATACTGGAAGGCAAGGTTGAGGGCAAGCGAGCAAGAGGTAGACAACGATACAAATGGGAGGATAACATCTAGAGATGGACGAACATCAACCTGACAGAATGTACAGTCAAGGCAAGAGACAGACAGTGTTGGAGATCCATTGCAGCCAACCTTAATTGTGGAGACGGCATCTGATTGATTGATACTATTTAACAGATTCAGTGCCAGACAAAACGCAGAATTGGAACAAATAAATTGATGGTGGAAAATGGGAAGTATGAGTGTCAGTTATGACCTTAAAGTTGTTAAAATGGTATCAGACGTGTATATGTATATGTGTACGTGTGTATGTGTATATAAAATAATAGTTGCATAAGGAAAACTACTGTATTGATATAATTATAGTTTTTATAAGCCAATGTCAGTTACAGGAAGTTCAAATAAGAATTTATCAGCCCATGGCACTTAAAGACACCAATGGAATATCACTTTGTGAACAGAAAATGAATGGATAAGCATTTCAGGGAAAAGCTGTTACTGTATTAATGGTCACAGAGCACATGCAAACATTAATACAGTGGAAAATACTGAACCTTGTTATAGATACCATATATCACTTAACGAATTATTACAAACATTTAGCTCAACATGTCACATGAAAGACATGCGTACTGTGTTCGGAAGACCGACTATATACAAGTAAGTCTATAAAACTTACCCATACTGTCAAATGCACAAGTTACGAAACAATTTCTAAAGACTACAGAATATTACATAATGTTTCTCTTATTGAGGAGCGGCTGGCCGAGAGGCTAGAAAGCCGGACTCATTCGGGAGGCCCGGGTTCGATCCCTCGGTAAGGTGTCGGATTTTTTTCTGTCGGGGGCAAAAAGAAAATCCTAACCTGCTACAGTTCGCGGCGACTACACTAGCCAGGCGGCCTTTATTCCTCAGGCTCAAAGACCCCTCTGCCATACACCGCAAGGTACTATATTGGCAGTAAATGACAGTTTTGTTTGTTTTTGACAGTTTCTCTATTAGGTGTCGCTCATGATCAATGTCATAACGAGTCTACAGAACACGCTCACGGATGAAATTCAATTTTCATTCATTTAATGAGCACCCAAATAATTGTCTTAATTTTAATAAAGACAGTCTTGTTTAAGTTCTTGCACAAGCTTTAATATGTTCTGATTTTTTATTTGAAAGATCAGTTTTGTTGAAAAGTTTACGGGATAGTTATGTTCAGTGGTAACCAGTGTTAGTGCAAATGCAGATTCAGTGTATCAAATGTGTCAAACATTTTAAATCAAAATCTATTCCACACACCAACAATCAGTTTTATAGTGGTGCTAATCCTAGGAATGTTTTCTCACAATAAGTATAACTATAAGTGCACATATTGGCAAAGCAGTTTGAAGAGTTACGTTCAAATACTTGAGTTGAACATTATGTACATTTCTTAATGAGGGCATCAACTTCTGTCTCAGGCATGTGTATTTTACCAGATTATATGCAAGCTTCAGAATAAAATCACATTGTGCTTCTCAAACTTTTCTGCTCAGTCTTCGTACAATAAATTCTCTCAAGCCATTAGTGGAATAGAAAACTTACACACATTAACCGTTCCACTCTTCAATACACACTAGCAAGTGATTTAGTTAATGGTGGCAGATCACAACACTAGAATCTGAAAGCCAAGAAACCATACATTTCGACAGCTGTTGATTTCAACAGGTTCCACAAGTCGACAGGATCGTCTGTTTTACCTTATAGTTCTTTATTTTGGATATCTTATCTCCAATATCATTGCCGAAATGTCAATATGTACAAATGCAAACTGGCACATGGTGAGGAAGAGGCAGATATCCTTGCTAATGCTACAATTTTTCTTCGGGCTCCTCCGGGTGCGCTGCTTGGTGCTGCTGCTCCTCGGGGTACGCTGCTTGGTGCTGCTCCTCCTCGGGGTGCGCTGCTTGGTGCTGCTGATTGTGCTCAGATTCAGAATTCGCATTTTTGTGTTCGTATATAGTCACAGGGAATAGCAAACAAACGTCCAGATCAGAAGCTATTGGTCTGTAATGGTGGTAGTCAACAAATTCTTTCAGTGACGTGAAACAGAGATTATCGTCTTTTAAACCGTAGAAATCTTCATGATAAATCATACAATGTTCCACTTTTCCATTACGCCTAAAAGAAAGAATCGAATTAGAATCTGGTTAAAATGCAATGCTTACAATAAACTCAACTAAAGTTAGTTTAGTTGCATTTAAGTTACTTGAATTTCAGGACAAAATCTTGAAACAAAATGTAATAAATTGATTTTTAAAAAATCACTTTCTGTCTAACTCTGCACTTGATCTTGCCAGGGCCACCAGCAGAGGCTGGTCGTCACACTGAAAAGAAACAAAAGCCACGTGGAACCCCATGGGGCGACTCTGGCCCCTGAGTAACTGCGAATCCTTAAACGTTTTGCCTAAAATCAAAGTACATTTATTTACAACTGATTTGGCAGGACGCTAAGCCGGTCGTCCAAACTGACAAATACGAATTCCGAATCACTGACCACTAAAACTGGCAGACAGACCTGGTGGACAACAATGCACATAGTGGGACTAAATTGACTGGAAACATACAAAGAAAAAAAAAACAAGTCTATAAAATAAGCCACAAGAATAGCAAAATAGAAAAGGTGTCAGTTACTACTCTGGAGGAGAAAGGCACCTTGCCGTCTTGATAGACGGATGTTACATTATGCTACAACCCATGGCTGAAGCAATGTTAACACATGGTGTTTTCCCACCATCACGCACCATTTGACGTATCACGCTCGGCGTTCAACCTATCTACAATAATTTTCTCTTCCTCATCTTTGGCACCCACCCAACCCATGCAACGTGATCTGCGGCGACTTACTCCCATGGTACAATAGCGATGCCCGACTCAATAATGTCCCGTTTACAAGTCTTTGTACCGTAGTAGACACGGAACCCGAGATCTTTTACCCATATTATACAATGGAATAAACAATTATACACTAAATATTTTAACAGGCCAGTCACACACTGGCCTTCGGAATCTTCGCCTACATATATGGTTTTTAATTACCTTGTGTTTTAGACTTCCACACCAGGTAGGTCTAGACGTTTAAAGAATTAGAACGAGGCCAGAAGAGTAACAAGATTTCCGTTAAAGAGTTTCTGGCATCATCGTCATCCATCATCATCATTCATCATCATCAAGTGTCTCGCCGACATGCGTGGGTGATCATGCTTCACAATTACAATCTCCAACGGCATGGCTCAATTCACGTGTTTATTCCTGTGCAATGAAGCAAAAATAAATAATTCTCTCGCTGTCTTCCTCTTTTTCCACAATCTTGCCGTGTGTCACAGATTGCCTTTGTTTGATAAGTTGTCTGTGCCGGCTTCCTGGCCTAGAGGTTAGCGACTTTTCTCCGTAATCTCGTATACTCTCGTAAGTAACGTGACGACGGTGAGAATCAGCAGTGGTTCGAATCGCGTCGGTAACTTACTGGGTATGTGAGCCGGCCGCTCAGAAAGCAATGGCAAACTACTGAGCGTAATCTTGCCAAGAAATCAACAATCGCCTTTGCCACGGAGACCGGCATCATTCTAACAAAATGAACATGTTAGCAACATGTAGCTGTCACAATGGACAAACTGAAGTACCACCTTACGCATGCATATTTGATGCACGTTACTTACATTAACGACAATACATGAGCATCATCTTCTGGCTTGGGGCGAATCAGAAAAGTTCCAGTGCTTGTATGCAACAGACGTGACTCAGCCTCTGGACGCTGACAATCGACAAGCCATACACTTTCGTCCAAGCTGAAATGTTAAAATATACGTGTCAGTCCTGTTTAATCTTTCGTTTACTTGAGTCAGTCATATGTCTGCGATTGTCTCCTGCTTCAACTGCACTTGCTTATGAAGATCCTGCAAGTTTTTACAGAGTAAAGTACCGACACCTAAGCACTCGGAACATTCCTATACGCGCGCTGTCTACGAGAACTAGCGAAAAGCCAATACTAATGGTACCAGTTACAATTTATGTGTTCGCCTGGTCATTCTTTGGGGCGCCGAGTGACGACCAAATCCTTTAACTACAAACTTCCCTGCCGCACCATTCTCCACTTCCACAGTCTGCCTTTGAGAGCTATTGAAGTGTAAATGGCAAGACAAGATCTCAGACACTGAAGTCCTAGAAAGAGCGCCCATGCCCAGTATCCACTCTACTAATGAAGAATCAGATTCGCTGGGCTGGTCACTTAACTCGCATGCCAGATCACAGTCTCCCTAAACGAATTTTTTAACGGCGAGCTGCGTTGTGGTAAACGCTCCCAAGGCGGCCAGAGAAATATTGAAAATCTCACTGAAAGCTTTTGGAATTCATCATGACACCTGGGAGATTGTTGCCAAAGACCGAAATTCCTGGCGTACTCATTACGTAAGGGTGCAGTCCTGTGAAGAAATGGCTGGACAGAAAAACACCACTGCAGGAGATCCTCCTGGAACGTCAAGCATTCTTTGCTCACATTGTCAAAGAAAATTTGAGCCACAATAGGCTTTACCAGCCATCTTAGAACTCATGGCTCCATACTTTCAACCCCACTGGATGAAATGAATGATCATCATTCTTGATGGACAAACAACATTCTCTCTGGTGGTGTTTTCTATGCCCACACTACACATGATCCCAACAGGCCCTGATCATTATCTCCATTACTGTGCACACATATCCTACCAAGCGATAGAGATCCAGCTAGTTTTTTCCGCCTACGCGCTTTCCAACCCATAGTTGGACTTCTAAGGCTGACTGCCAGCCACAGAATAAAAATATATAGGTAAACTGTTTTTACTGTTCATAAAAGAAATGCATAGCTATCCGAGGGTGCGTTTTTATGAGTTTGTAAGTAAAATTTGGTGCTAGGGTATATAAAATCCAGCCTCAAATGTTCTTTACAGTGTCAAATGCACGCGTTGACCTGAACAGCGTGTGGTGTTTATAATCGTTACAATGCAGTGGTCAATGAGTGTTTATGACCAAATTTTTACCACAGCTCATCGTGCGCGTGTGAAAGCAACAACATTTGGGCTGAACACTTCACTGACTAAGCAACTAAAACCCTATAAAAGGATCTCGCTACACAAAACAAATCAGTTCATTTTCAAGCAAACTTCTGTGGCGTCTATCGATAAATTGAGGGAGCATTGCTGTTGGCCGACTGCATGCAGGCGAAAGTCAAAGTCCTGCCAGGCACCTAAACGTGCATCAGAGCACCATCAGTCGTCTTTGGCACCGGTTTCAAGTCTCTGGCTCAGTTGAAGACCGGCATTGCTGTGGACGACCCAGAGTGAGAACAGCAGAGGATGATCACTATATTCGGCTTCGTCATCTCAGAGACAGATCAAACTGTCCGGAACAGACTGCATGCCGCTGGACTTCGAGCACAACGACCTCATCGTGGACTTGTCATACGGCACCATCGCCAAAATCGACTTCTTTGGGCTAACCAGCATCGCCCTGGGCAGCAGACAACCAATGAAGATGTGTCTGGTTTAATGACAAATCCAGCGTCATAATCGTAGAAGGGTCTACCTTGGGTGAAATGCACGTTTTGCCCACAATTGCGGTAATGAAGCTCAGCTGCACGGTGGTGGAGGTGTAATGGTGTGGGGAATGATCAGTTACAGCGGAAGGCGTCAATTGGTTCACATTGAAGGAGGCTTTAATGCGTCACGATACGTTAATGAAATTCGTCGACCCCATGTCATTCCACTTTTGGCTACCCAGCGGTCCGAGATTCAACAGTACAATTCCCGACCCAAATGTGCACGGTTGACAACGCAGTTCCTGACTGCCAATAACATTCTCACCCATTCCTAGTCTCCAGACATCAGTCCGATTGAGCACCTGTGGGATGAGCTGCGTAGACGTCGCCAAGACGTGCTCCAGCCAATCGTCGAGATCTGTTCCAGGTACTCCTGGAAGAGTCGGCATTAATCCCACAGGCCCACAACAGACGTCTGATCGCATCCATGCCCAGGAGATGCCAGTCGTTAATCGATGCAAGCCGACTCCCTGGCCTAGGTGTTAAACGACTTTCTCCGTAATTCCGTTTCTCCACGTAGGGTAACGCAGCGTGCGAGAATTGAAAGAGGCTCTCGCCGCGTTGGTAACTTACGGGGTAAGTGAGCTGGCCGCACAGAAAGCAACGGCAAACTACTGAGCGTAATCTTGCCAAGAAATTGACAGCGGTAAAATGCTGTTTACAGCGATGTCCTGTAAAGGATATGAAATCGATGCGAGAGGAGGCCAAACTAACGGGAAAGCCCGTACGCCTAAATATTCTCATGACCTAGATGCAAAACAACTGTCAATTGATTGGCTGAACCCTGAGGTATTTTTGTGTGCAATTTGAAGAATTAACTCATTACATTAAAACAAAAATTGTACATCAAAATTATGGCTATGTGTGCGCCTTCCTTGTTTTGTTTTTTTTAAACAGTATACTTTGGCCAATAATTGAACTATATGGGGACCACCAATTGTGATAAGCTTACGTTGACTGCTCTCGTATTCATTCATATTGGCGTCTGAATGTGAACACAGAAACCTGAAGTTGATATGCACGTGTGCATCATACCAGCATGGAACTAGAACACGAATGTTATATTTGGTACCATCATTTACTATGTTAATGAGATACTTGCATGTAATTTCTAACTAAGCTGATATGCACGTGTGCATCATGCCAGCGTGGAACTAGAAAAAGAAACTAGGTTTATGGCATGATTACAAATTTTATTGATCACAGTAATGAGTACGACAATAGTAATCTGGTCGGTTTATAAATTGTTGAAATAACCATTCAAAAGATTTTTTTGTTGTTTTCCCAGGGTTTTGGGTGGCGCCAATGTTATTGTAATATTTAAATTCTGGAAACGAAATCTGGACCATCATACCCACCCCCCCCCCCCCCCCTTTTTCCTGCTCTTTCCAGTCGTCACGATCTTGTCCAATACCTCTTGTCACATGGTCAATGAATATTGTTTGTCTCTGTATATAATGTTCTACTTATTACCCTCTTCCAGACAATCGTTAATTACTCAGGCAATTCAACGTATTTGCAACATTCGCCTCAGGAACCATATCAACAGTGAGCCCAAGTTCTTCCTAGTGTATTCGTCACACGAGTCACTGCCATACAGCTAAACATGTTCTTTTGTACTCTTACATTCAATGATAGTGACTATTGCATACGATTTTCATTTTCTGAAATGCAACTTTGTTACGCGTCTTCCTTCTAATAATATAATTGCCCAGTATGTGCAATAATCAGCTTGGTTAAGCATTTCCTCCTGTTATATCAAAGAAAAGACCCTAAATATTTGATTAACTTGATTTTTTTAAGAAAGATCATTTTGCACTCTTACAATGACCAAAAGATAATCTTGAATTTTCAGCTAACAATACTGTGTCATCTGTATAGCGCAGATGTGTTATAACACTCGTATTAATGGCTTCCTTTTACCTAATTATCCCCAAATGGGTATAGGTTAGCAATACGAAAGGGGGAGTGGACGGATGATGAGGCGTCCGCAGGGTTCGCCTGCTTGATAGATACATGCGGGATATCTTTTGCCCTTTACCCTCCACTGGGGCACATTTCTCAACCATCACACTCCAAGCTGTCTTTCTGTCGCATGCACCTCCATCTATATCTTTCTCATATTCATTTATATTTAAATTTGCCCATGGGTTGTCATATGTCTTACTATTTTGCCCTTTTGGTTTCAGACAAAGGTCTTTCTAGTTATGTGTTCTACCTGGTGCCTTGTCCTTACCTCTTGGCTATAGTTTTCAAATAGAAGCCACAAACACCGACGCGATTCATTGCCTTCCATATTTCACGCTTCATCCCTTCAAGTGCATACTGAAGATTTATATATCATATGAAGCGAATAAACGAATATTTAAGCGAAAACAAAACAAAGCCACAAGTATTGTTCGAATGTAAAAAGTCTGTTAGAAACGTCAATTTAAGAACTCAAAACCGACTGAAACCGCCTAATTGCTAAGGTATATGTGAGCAATCTATATTCGACGAACAAACGATTGCTCAAATATGTTGTTTGTCCATAAGAATGATGACCATTTCATCCAGTGGGGGTTGAAGGTATGGAGCCGTGAGTTCTAAGATGGCTGATAAGGTTTCACAAGCATATAGCATTGTGGATAATACAACTGCCTTGCAGACTCAGCTTTGCAGGCTTATTGCATTTCTGTCCCATACAAGACCAAGAGGAAGGCCTAGAAGCAAATACCTGGATAGCTTGGCCTCGTGGCATGGTCGAGACAAATACTGAGCTGATCCACGACTCTGGTGATCGAGTGAGATGGCAAAACATGACCGCCCACGCTTACCGGCATGGCACATAATGGATGGATGGATGGTCCCATACATTCTTGTACAGTCTGCCAAAGGCCGCTCTGGCCTTGGAGATGTTTGCATCCACTTCGTCACCAACTGTGGCAGCTTGTGACAGAGTGCTGCTAAGATAGATGCATTTGTCTATACCACTTAGCCTATGACCATTCACCTTGATACACGGCACAGTGTGATTATTCCCTGGAGCTGGCTGGTACATAACTACAGTATTCTCCAAGTTAATATTGAGCCCAAAGTCGGCACAGGCATATGAGAAAGCTGAAACTGTTGCATGTCTGCCTCTGAGTTGGCATATAGAGCGCAATCATCTCTGGCGGCGTCGCTGCAACAACTTTCCATCCATGCGGTAGCTGATGTCTGCTCCAATTTCGTTTTCGAAGGCATTCGTCAGCAAAGCTGAAAACATGAGGCTGAACAGTATTGGGGCCATGACACATTCTTGCTTCACTCCAATGGTGACAAGAAAAGGCTCAGTCATTTCACCATTTTCCTGTACTCTTGCCTGCATACCATCATGAAATGGCCGCACTATATGGACACTTTCGTAGACAGCCATATTTCGCCAAATCTTCCAGTGTCCTCTGCTGACTATCAAAAGCCTTGATAAGATCAATTAAAGTGAAAATAGAATTATATTCCTGACATTTCTCTTGCAGCTGCCTTGCAGCATAAATCATGTCAAGTTCCTCCTTTTCTGAAGCCACATTGACTCTCAGGAAGAAGGCCTTGAGACGCGCAGTGAGGCGATTGAGAATTCTGGCGAGTATCTAACATGCAATTGAGGGCAAGGAGATGCCTCGTTGGTTGTCACGGGATTGGCGGTTCCCTTTACGTTTGTAAAGGTGGACTATTGATGCGTCCTTTATTTGGCATGGTCTCGTTCACCCACATGTTTGTAAAAGACTTGGTGAAGCTGCTCTATTAGGACCGGCCCATCTGCCTTGTATATCTCTGCTGGGATGGAGTCAGGACCAGGCGCCTTGCTGCTGGAAAGTTGCTGGATGCCTTTGTTTACTTCCATTACGGTTGGCTAGTATCATTAGTGGGAATTTGAGGAAGGCAATTAATGGTTTCATCATCGAAGAAGGAAGTTGTATTTAAGATGGTGCTGAAATGCTCTGCCCAGCGTTGAAGGACTTTCTTTCTTTTCGGTGACCAATGATACCCCATCTGCATTGAGGAGGGGAATTATGCCTGCTGATGTAGGACCATAGATCGCTTACAATAAGTCGTGGAAGCTTTTCATTGTCAGCAAAGCCTTAAATTTCATCAGCTTTGTTGCTCAGCCAGGAGTCCCGCATGTGCCGAAGTTTCTGCTGCACTACTCTCCGAATGTTATTGATGGCATTTTTGAAATGTTGACTTCGGGTCATTCAAATATGTTTGAAGAGAAGATGTTTCTCGGCCAGCAATTGGTTGATGCCTTCGGAATTTTCATCAAACCAGTCTATGCTTTCAGGAGGAGGGGGGGGGGGGGGGGGGGGGGGGGCGCCTGAAACCCAGGATTTCCATAGCAGTGTTGTAAAGTATGTCCTTTAGGGCTATTCCCTGTTTCCGCATCCTGTTTAGCTGCAGCAATGGGCTTGAGGCGGTCTTCCAGCATATTTTCAAACGACAGCTGCATGTTTTTGCTGCTTAGACGTGACAGTTTTTGCATTTTCACCCCTTGAGGACGCCGTGGTGGTTTGATGTGTATGTTTATTTTTGAGATAATGAGACGATTGTCTGTCCAATATTCGGAACCACAGATTTTGTCACCCAAACATCTTTTCTGTCACTCCTCATGACGATGACATAGTCAATGATGTGCCAGTGTTTCGAGCGAGGATGCATCCACAATGTCCTATTTTTTGTGGGAAGACGGAAAATTGTGTTGGTGATCAGGAGATCGTGTTCGGCACCGGTCTGAAGGAGGGGGAGTCCATTGCTGTTACAATTTCCGACTCCGTACTTTCCAATGGTGCCACTCCAAGAGGCGGTGTCCTTGCCTACTCTGGCATTAAGTCTGCAAGAGTATAAGTTTATCTCCTTTGGGAACAGATGTTAATACGTTGTGCAGGTCCACATAGAACTTGTTTTTAACGTCATCTTCATTGGCCATAGTTTGTGCAAAGACACTCACGATGGTTGCATGCTTCTTCCTTTCAGCAGGGGTAACTTAATGGTCATAAGCCTGTCATTTACAGCCGTCGGAAATTCAGCTAGTTTGCCAAATTCCAAACCGGATTGGCGTCTTTCCTCGCTTTTCCTTCCACTCCAGAAGAATGTGTAGCCTTCACCTACTACAGATTTGGCCTTCTGTAAGTCGTGTCTCGCTCAAGGCTGCATTGTCGATGTTGTACCTGCCCAGCTCTCTCCCAATCAGTGATGTTCGTCTCTCTGGGCCCGACATACCATCTCCATCAAATAGGGTGCGTAAATTCCAAGTTCCGCTTGTCAAGAGGGATGTGGTTTGCTCTTTCAGCTTTACCTGTTTTTACTTTGTTAGTATGTCGACCGCAGTATAGGGTACCCACCAACCGCGGCTAGCTGATTATGTAATGATGGAGCAGACCATTTTTAGGGCAGCTTTTCTAGTCCTTCCTCGTGCTATGGAGATGAGCAGTGCTTTCCTATAGAGTGCTGCTCAGTCACTCAGGGGGCTGCCGAATCCTACTGCTGCTCCGGTCAGTAGAAGACCACATGGCCTGAGCCGCCTGTGTGCAGGTCTGCGACTATGGCTGCCAGCGTAACCACGCCTGCCGCTTCGTCGCTCGCCCATCGCCACAGGGCTTGAAGGTGATATATAAAGTTGGATGAAGAATGACTTGCGCGATGAATTGGATTAAAGTGAGGAAGAGTTGCGCAATTCGTCGACATCACTTTCTCGCCTGAGTCCATCGAGTCCAGTGGCAAGATAAGTCAAGACCACAGGAGACACAGGTGCGGTGGATGACCAGTGCGCTCTACGTGCCTTGCCGTGCTCATTACGTTCCACACGCTTTGCAGGTAAACGCCGTCCTGCTCGTTGACTCAATGATTTCTTCCGCGTCCTATCCGAGTCCTATCTTCACATGCTGGGCAGGCAAATCCTAGTTCACCGATTGGTTTGACACCAAATCGACTATCCCCGCTTGGTTTGGGCAGCCTGTCACAGTTGTTGCCCGGTGGGTGGCCGCTGTCGCATCCTGACAGCTACTAGGAGCCACAGGCGTGAGCTGGATGTCAGGCTTGGACCAGTGGGGGAATGGGACCTGAAAAGAGCGTGACAGTCATCCTTACCAAAGGTACTACCAATGCCTGACACCCCGTACCCCCGCTCAATATAGTGAGGCGTTTTCACCGGAAATAATTCTACTCAGATTACTTTATGTAGAGATCGATGTTATATCCTCTTATACCGGGCCGTGCTGTAGATTTTCTTAATGTGATGCAAGTCTTCGAAATGCCGCCCCATAAAGATTTGTAATTATTGAATGGTTCAAATTGTATTCTGATTTCGCCGCCCCCTTACGGTGCCGCCTGATGTAACATAGCCTTATCTTATATTCGTTGGTCTTTTAGTGTCAGGTCAGGAACAACCTAAGGCCTGCATATAGGCTGCGTTGCGGGAGCGCAGGCGAAATTGATATGGAGCTGCGCTGATAATGTCGCGCGCACGGCCGGACGAGGGTTCGAAGCCTGGGCTCGTATGCGAAAGAGGAATAATTGGGGATAAATTGGTCATCTATTCCTACGTGCAAATTTGGCAAACTTGATCTATTCCCAAGTGCTAAATTGAAAATATTGATCTATTCCTACGTGCTACATTGGAAATCTATTGATCTATTCCCACGTGCTAAATGTGGCCATCTTTTGATCTATTCCTGTGTGCTAAATTGGCAATCTATTGATCTATTCCTAAGTGCTACATTGGAAATCTTGATCTATTCCCACGTGCTAAATGTGGCCATCTATTGATCTGTTCCCACTTGCTAAATGTGGCCATCTGTTGATCTATTCCTACGTGCTAAATTTGCCATCTATTGATCTATTCCTACGCGCTAAATTGGCCATCTGTTGATTTATTCCTACGCGCTAAATTGGCCATCTGTTGATTTATTCCTCCATGCTAAAGTGGCCATTATTCTTACATGCACAAAGGCCTACACAATTTGACAGCGGTAACACTACTGAGCTACTGAAGTAAGCTTGCACGGGAATTTTAAAAATATGTTTATGTGCTGTGTTATACGAAATTGACGCCAGCTCTGACATTGTGTTAATTGGTTGCAAGGACTGTCTCTGTTTAATTATATGTCAATGCTTCTTATACCAAACGAATTGCTCAACACAGAATTAATCTTACAAGAATAGCTAACTTTCAGGCAACAGGTTAGAGCGACAAGTTTAGAAAGAAATAATCCGCTTACTTTGCCAATTTCTCGATGTAATCCGGTGCAAATCCCTGTCTCTTCAGCCAGTCCAGCCCCTTATTAAGCTGTTCTTTCAGTTCATTGATCTCTTGTCTTAGTGTGGCCATTTCACCTATATTTAGGCTGACCTTCACTCTGTTTCTTTTCTCACCATCCTGAGTAGATGTAACAGATAGACATCACTTCAAATCACTTCAACTCCCAGACAATAAGACATTTTGCAAAATTATGTCTATATGCACCTCGTCAACAATATTTTTTTTTCCTATTTCTAATTTCTTAAAATGCATGAAATTTTGCACCACCGGCGGTTAATCACAGGCAGGCTATATAAGAAGAACTATTGCCAGCTAAAATTAGGAAAATACAATGTAGGATTCAAGTAAATTGGAACGCAAACGGTGAACTGGCACAGCTCGTACAGCAATCATTACATCTGAATGAGGATGCCTTGATAGAATCGCCATGCCAAAACCAGCATTTTACAAAATAATTGCTGTAAGTTGTCAGAAAAGGTTATACAGAACCTATATTATAGAACCTATACTGTCTAGGCATGTGAAAATAAGCAGACAAGCTAAGAAACATCTAATGGCTGTGGAAAGTGGTGGAAAACGTCAAGTGTATCAGAATGTTCCAGATGTATCACTTTTCCTCTGGAGTAACAAGGCAGGCCGAAAGTGGGATCATGCTGCATGGGCAACGTCTACAATTTAGCCCAAACTGTGCTATGGATAGATTAGGCCTGTTTTGAAGCACAATGTAAGTATCTTTGCCAAGACGGCCACTCCACAGAAAAATGGGACAGTCAATGTAAAACGAATACCGTAAATTTATTAGATAAATTAAACTTAGGTTGTTTTTTTCCCACATTAGGCTTGAGATCTGGCAACTGGCAAACAATATGAAGAGAGCAAAGGGGAAGACAAATATATGGATGGATTGGCCGCATGTTGTAACAGGAACAAACCCACCTGATGTAAGACTGGCCAGGGCCGTGCCGTGCTATGATACAGAGATGCGGGCGCATCAGATGGCATCGTAAGGGGGCGGCATAAGCAGCGAAGGAGAGGCGGCATTTCGAAGGATGGCATCAATAAGGGACGGTATTTCGAAAACTTGCATCATACTGAGAAAATCTGCCTCAGGCCCTGAGACTGGCAATCTTGAGATGAGCCTTGATCACTTATGCTCACCAGCATGGTGCATGAGACTTCATATGCTCGAAAGACATTCTGAATTAACGCAATACACCTGGGTGAAATACTATCTAGGAAAATGAATAAACATTTGATGCAAGAATCCCACAGACGAAGGAGAAATGAGCAATTTCATTGTATTAAACTAAGGTTGCTTAATCACGCCCCCCAACCTTTGCCCCCCCCCCCCTCCCCACCCCTTTTTAAAAAAAGTATCGGCACTGACATCGCACATCCCAGAGAAAGGATAAGTTATACATTAAAATATGCATATGTTTCAATATGAGAAGCCTCCCTTGACCTGGAGATGTAAGTTACTAGTACTTCTATAGCAGTGGTTCCTAGCCGGTGGGGAATTTTAGGGTTTCCAAGGGGGGAATGAAGATTTCAAGATCGCGTTAATACAAGAACCGATTACTTGATCTTGTTTTCCCCTTCATACTTTACGGTTCTATACGTCTCACCCTTCTAAAATTGACTTTATAAAGTAAGTAGACCCACAAATCACGTTTTATGTGGACGTCTAGACTTGTTTTAGTATGTGCTTCTATTATTACGTATACTGTGTAGGGGCGGGCGTGGGAATTTTTAGGTAGGAAATACGAAAGGGGTGGGGGGAATGATGTTGCTGAAAATATAGTGAAGGGGGGCAAGAGCCCAAATTTTTAGGTAGGAAGTACGAATAAGGGGGGGGGGGTGGGATGACGTTCTGAAAAGGAGAAGAGGGGGGGGGGGGGGCACGGGACAAAAAAAAGGTTGAGAACCACTGTTCTAGAGGGAGTGGGTTTGCCTGATGGTGAGGGACACTGGTTAATAGGGAAATCTAATCCACAAGCACAAAAATCAGTCCAACGCACTTGTAGCACATGTATGGACTACGCTTGAGTTCAAAGCAAGCGAACGCCAAAGAAAAAAAGTGAAAAGTCTGCATTTCGTTCTAGACACCGGTGACGGAGGAAACATCCTAGACACCGGTGACGGAGGAAACATCCTAGATACAGGTGACGGAGGAAACATCCTAGACACAGGTGATGGAGGAAACATCCTAGACACAGGTGACGGAGGAAACATCCTAGACACAGGTGACGGAGGAAACATCCTAGACACAGGTGACGGAGGAAACATCCTAGACACAGGTGACGGAGGAAACATCCTAGATACAGGTGACGGAGGAAACATGACAGGTGACGGAGGAACAATATTCTAGACACTGGTGACGGAGGAAACATCCTAGACACCGGTGACGGAGGAAACATCCTAGACACCGGTGATGGAAGAAAAATCATAGACACAGGTGATGGAGGAAACATCCTAGGCACAGGTGACGGAGGAAACATCCTAGGCACAGGTGACAGAGGAAACATCCTAGACACAGGTGACGGAGGAAACATCCTAGACACAGGTGATGGAGGAAACATCCTAGACACAGGTGATGGAGGAAACATCCTAGACACAGGTGACGGAGGAAACATTCTAGACACATGTGACGGAGGAAACATCCTAGACACATGTGACGGAGGAAACATCCTAGACACAGGTGACGGAGGAAACATCCTAGAAACTGTGACGGAGGAAACATCCTAGACACAGGTGACGGAGGAAACATCCTAGATACAGGTGACGGAGGAAACATCCTAGATACAGGTGACGGAGGAAACATCCTAGACACAGGTGACGGAGGAAACATCCTAGACACAGGTGACGGAGAAAACATCCTAGATACAGGTGACGGAGGAAACATCCTAGACACAGGTGACGGAGGAAACATCCTAGATACAGGTGACAGAGGAAACATCCTAGACACAGGTGACGGAGGAAACATCCTAGATACAGGTGACGGAGGAAACATCCTAGATACAGGTGACGGAGGAAACATCCTAGACACAGGTGACGGAGGAAACATCCTAGATACAGGTGACGGAGGAAACATCCTAGATAAAGGTAACGGAGGAACAATATTCTAGATACAGGTGACGGAGGAACAATATTCTAGATACAGGTGACGGAGGAACAATATTCTAGACACTGGTGACGGAGGAAACATCCTAACACAGGTGACGGAGGAAGCATCCTAGACACAGGTGACGGAGGAAACATCCTATACAGGTGACGGAGGAAACATCCTAGACACAGGTGACGGAGGAAACATCCTAGACACAGGTGACGGAGGAAACATCCTAGATACAGGTGACGGAGAAAACAACCTAGATACAGATGACGGAGGAAACATCCTAGATACAGGTGACGGAGGAAACATCCTAGATACAGGTGACGGAGGAAACATCCTAGACACAGGTGACGGAGGAACAATATTCTAGATACAGGTGACGGAGGAACAATATTCTAGATACAGGTGACGGAGGAACAATATTCTAGACACTGGTGACGGAGGAAACATCCTAGACACAGGTGACGGAGGAAACATCCTAGACACAGGTGACGGAGGAAACATCCTAGACACAGGTGACGGAGGAAACATCCTAGATACAGGTGACGGAGGAAACATCCTAGACACAGGTGACGGAGGAAACATCCTAGACACAGGTGACGGAGGAAACATCCTAGACACAGGTGACAGAGGAAACATCCTAGACACAGGTGACGGAGAAAACATCCTAGACACAGGTGATGGAGGAAACATCCTAGACACAGATGAAGGAGGAAACATCCTAGACACAGATGACAGAGGAAACATCCTAGACACAGGTGACTTAGGAAACATCCTAGATACAGGTGACGGAGGAAACATACTAGACACAGGTGACGGAGGAAACATCCTAGATACAGGTGACGGAGGAAACATCCTAGACACAGGTGACGGAGGAAACATCCTATATACAGGTGACGGAGGAAACATCCTAGATACAGGTGACGGAGGAAACATCCTAGATACAGGTGACGGTTGAAACATCCTAGATACAGGTGACGGAGGAAACATCGTAGACACCGGTGATTGAGGAAACATCCTAGACACCGGTGACGGAGGAAACATCCTAGACACAGGTGACGGAGGAAACATCCTAGACACAGGTGACGGAGGAAACATCCTAGACACAGGTGACAGAGGAAACATCCTAGATACAGGTGACGGAGGAACAATATTCTAGACACTGGTGATGGAGGAAACATCCTAGACACAGGTGACGGAGGAAACATCCTAGACACAGATGACAGAGGAAACATCCTAGACAGGTGACGGAGGAAACATCCTAGATACAGGTGATGGAGGAACAATATTCTAGATACAGGTGACGGAGGAACAATATTCTAGACACCGGTGACGGAGGAAACATCCTAGACATGGGTGACGGAGGAAACATCCTAGACATGGGTGACGGAGGAAACATCCTAGACACGGGTGACGGAGGAAACATCCTAGATACAGGTGACGGAGGAACAATATTCTAGACACAGGTGACGGAGGAAACAATATTTTAGACAGGTAAAGGGGGAAAGTATTCTAGACACTGGTGACGGAGGAAAGTATTCTAGACACAGGAGACATTATTCTAGACAGGTAAAGGAGGAACAATATTCTAGACACAGGTAATGGAGGAACAAAATTCTAGACAGGTGACGGAGGAACAATATTCTAGACAGCTGACGGGGGGAATATTCTAGACACGGTTGACGGAGGAAACTATTCTAAACATATATGACTGCGGAAACATTCTAGACAGTTGACGGAGGAAACCATACATTCTAGACAAAAGTGATGGAGAAAATAATCCATTCTAAGCAAAGGTGGTGGAGAACACCATCCACTCTAGTCAAAGGTGATGGAGGAAACATCCTAGACACCGGTGACGGAGGAAACATCCTAGACACCGGTGACGGAGGAAACATCCTAGACACCGGTGACGGAGGAAACATCCTAGACACCGGTGACGGAGGAGACATCCTAGACACCGGTGTAGGAGGAAACATCCTAGACACAGGTGACGGAGGAAAAATCCTAGACAGGTGACGGAGGTAAAATCCTAGACAGGTGACGGAGGAAAAATCCTAGACACAGGTGACGGAGGAGACATCCTAGATACAGGTGACGGAGGAAAAATCCTAGACAGGTGACGGAGGAAAAATCCTAGACACAGGTGACGGAGGAGACATCCTAGATACAGGTGACGGAGGAAACATCCTAGATACAGGTGACGGAGGAAACATCCTAGACACAGGTGACGGAGGAAACATCCTAGATACAGGTGACGGAGGAAACATCCTAGATACAGGTGACGAGGAACAATATTCTAGATACAGGTGGACGGAGGTAACAATAGTCTAGATACAGGTGAAGGAGGAAAACATCCTAGACACAGGTGATGGAGGAAACATCCTAGACACAGGTGACGAGGAAACATCCTAGACACTAGGTGACGGAGGAAACATCCTAGACAGGTGACGGAAGGAAACATCCTAGACACAGGTGAGGGAGGAAACATCCTAGACACAGGTGACGGAGGAAACATCCTAGACACAGGTGACGGAGGAAACATCCTAGACACAGGTGACGGAGGAAACATCCTAGACACAGGTGACGGAGGAAACATCCTACACACCGGTGGGACGAGAAACATCCTAGACACGTGACGGAGGAAACATCATAGACACAGGTGACGGAGGAAACATCCTAGATACAGGTGATGGAGGAAACATCCTAGACACAGTTGACGGAGGAACAATATTCTAGACACTGGTGACGGAGGAAACATCCTAGACACCGGTGACGGAGGAAACATCCTAGACAACGTGATGGAGGGAAAAATCCTAGGCACAGGTGACGGAGAACATCCTAGACACAGGTTGACGGAGGAACATCCTAGGCCACAGGTGACAGAGGAAACATCCTAGACACAGGTGACGGAGGAAACATCCTAGACACAGGTGATGGAGGAAACATCCTAGACAGGTGACGGAGGAAACATCCTAGACACAGGTGACGGAGGAAACATCCTAGACCCCGGTGATGGAGGAAACATCCTAGACACAGGTTACGGAGGAAACATCCTAGACAGGTGACGGAGGAACACATCCTAGTACAGGTGACCGAGGAAACATCCTAGACCACGGTGACGGAGAAAATCCTACACACCGTGACGGAGGAAAACATCCTTGACACCGGTGACGGATGAAACATCCTAGACACATGTGACGGAGGAAACATCCTAGACACATGTGACGGAGGAAACATCCTAGACACAGGTGACGGAGGAAACATCCTAGATACAGGTGACGGAGGAAACATCCTAGATACAGGTGACGGAGGAAACATCCTAGATACAGGTGACGAAGGAAACATCCTACATACAGGGACGAAGGAACATCCTAGACACAGGTGAGGAGGAAACATCCTAGACACAGGTTACGGAGGAAACATCCTAGACAGGTGACGGAGGAAACATCCTAGATACAGGTGACGGAGAAACATCCTAGATACAGGTGACGGAGGAAACATCATAGACACAGGTGACGGAGGAACACCCTAGACACAGGTAACGGAGGAACTCCTAGATACAGGTGACGGAGGAAACATCCTAGATACAGGTGACGGAGGAACAATATCTAGACACAGTGACGGGAACAATATTCCTAGATACAGGTGACGGAGGAACAATATTCTAACACTGGTGACGAGGAAACATCCTAGACACAGGTGACGGAGGAAGCATCCTAGACACAGGTGACGGAGGAAACATCTAGACAGGTGACGGAGGAACCATCCTAGACCAGGTGACGAGGAAAACATCCTGACACAGGTGACGGAGGAAACATCCTAGATACAGGGGACGGGAGAAAACATCCTAGATACAGGTGACGGATGAAACATCCTAGATACAGGTGACGGAGAAACATCCTAGATACAGGTGACGGAGAGGAACATCCTAGACACAGGTGACGGAGGAAACATCCTAGATACAGGTGACGGAGGAACAATTTCTAGATACAGGTGACGGAGGAACAATATTCTAGATACAGTGGACTGAGGAACAATATTCTAGACACTGGTGACGGAGGAAACATCCTAGCACAGGTGACGGAGGAAACATCCTAGACACAGGTGCGGAGGAAACATCCTAGACACAGGTGACGGGGAAACATCCTAGACACAGGTGACGGAGGAAAATCCTAGACACAGGTGACGGAGGAAACATCCTAGACACAGGTGACGGAGGAAACATCCTAGACACAGGTGACAGAGGAAACATCCTAGACACAGGTGACGGAGGAAACATCCTAGACACAGGGAGGAAACATCCTAGGACGGTGACGAGGAAACATCCTAGACACAGATGACGGAGGAAACATCCTAGATACAGGTGATGGAGGAAACATCCTAGACACAGTTGACGGAGGAACAATATTCTAGACACTGGTGACGGAGGAAACATCCTAGACACCGGTGACGGAGGAAACATCCTAGACAACGGTGATGGAGGAAAAATCCTAGGCACAGGTGATGGAGGAAACTATCCTAGGGCACAGGTGACGGAGAAGCATCCTAGGCACAGTGACGGAGGAACATATCTAGACACAGGTGACGGAGGAAACATCCTAGACACAGGTGACGGAGGAAACATTCTAGACAGGTGCGGAGGAAACATCACTAGATACAGGTGACCGAGGAAACATCCTAGACACGGTGAGGAGGAAACAATCCTAGACACAGGTGACGGAGGAAACATCACTTGACAACAGGTGACGGAGGAAACATCCTAACCACAGTGACGGAGGAAACATCCTAGACACGGTGACGGAGGAAACATCCTAGACACAGGTGACGGAGAAACATCCTAGACACAGGTGACGGAGGAAACATCCTAGATACAGTGACGGAGGAAACATCCTAGATACAGGTGACGGAGAAACATCCTAGACACAGGTGACGGAGGAAACATCCTAGACACAGGGGACGGAGGAAACCATCCTAGACACAGGTGACGGAGGAACATCCTAGACAGGTGGGACGGATGAAACATCCAGATACATGTGACGGAGGAAACATCCTAGACACAGGTGACGAGGAAACATCCTAGACCACAGGTGACGGAGAAACATCCTAGACACAGGTACGGAGGAAAAATCCTAGACACAGGTGACGGAGGAACATCCTGATACAGGTGACGAGGAAACATCCTAGACACAGGTGACGGAAGGAACAAATTCTAGATACAGGTGACGGAGGAAAATCCTAGACACAGGTGACGAGGAAACATCCTAGATACAGGTGACGGAGGAAACATCCTAGATACATGACGGAGGAAACATCCTAGATACAGGTGACGGAGGAAACATCCTAGACACAGGTGACGGAGGAAACATCCTAGAACACAGGTGACGAGGAAAACATCCTAGATACAGGTGACGGAGAAACAACCTAGATACAGGTGACGGTGATGAAACAATCCTAGATACAGGTGCGGAGAAACATCCTAGACACAGGTGACGAGGAAACATCCTAGACACAGGTGACGGAGAAACATCCTAGACACAGGTGACGGAGGAACATCCTAGACACAGGTGACGGAGGAAACATCCTAGACACAGGTGACGGAGAAACATCCTAGATACAGGTGACGGAGGAACAATATTCTAGACACAGGTGACGGAGGAAACATCCTAGACACAGGTGACGGAGGAAACATCCTAGACACAGGTGACGGAGGAAACATCCTAGACACAGGTGACGGAGGAAACATCCTAGACACAGGTGACGGAGGAAACATCCTAGACACAGGTGACGGAGGAAACATCCTAGACACAGGTGATGGAGGAAACATCCTAGACACAGGTGACGGAGGAAAACATCCTAGACACAGGTGACGGAGGAAACATCCTAGACACAGGAGAAACATCGAGACAGGTGACGGAGGAAACATCCTAGATACAGGTGACGGAGGAAACATCCTAGACAACAGGTGCGGAGGAAACATCCTAGACACAGGTGACGGAGGAAACATCCTCTACACAGGTGACGGAGGAAACATCCTAGACACAGGTGACGGAGGAAACATCCTTAGATACAGGTGACGGAGGAAAACATCCTAGACACAGGTGACGGAGGAAACATCACTAGACCCAGGTGACGGAGGAAACATCCTAACACAGGTGACGGAGAAACATCCTAGACACAGGTTGACGGAGGAAACATCCTAGACACAGGTGACTGAGGAAACACATCCTTAGACAGGTGACGGAGGAAACATCCTAGATACAAGGTGACGGAGGAAAATCCTAGATACAGGTGACGGAGGAAACAGCCTATAATAAGGTGACGAAGGAAACATCCTACATACAGGTGACGGAGGAAACATCCTAGACACAGGTGACGGAGGAAACATCCTAGACACAGGTGACGGAGGAAACATCCTAGACAGGTGACGGAGGAAACATCCTAGATACAGTGACGGAGGAAACATCCTAGATACAGGTGACGGAGGAAACATCATAGACACAGGTTACGGAGGAAACATCCTAGACACAGGTAACGGAGGAAACATCCTAGATACAGGTGACGGAGGAAACATCCTAGATACAGGTGACGGAGGAAAAATTCTAGATACAGGGACGGAGGAACAATAGTCTAGATACAGTGACGGAGAACAATATTCTAGACACGTGGTGACGGAGAAACATCCTATACACAGGTGACGGAGGAAGCATCCTAGACACATGTGACGGAGAAACATCCTATACAGGTGACGGAGGAACATCCTAGACACAGGTGACGAGGAAACATCCTAGACACAGGTGACGGAGGAAACATCCTAGATACAGGTGACGGAGAAAACCAACCTAGATAACAGGTGACGGATGAACATCCTAGATACAGTGACGGAGGAAACATCCTAATACAGGTGACGGAGGAAACATCCTAGACACAGGTGACGGAGGAAACATCCTAGATACAGGTGACGGAGGAAAACATCCTAGATACAGGTGACGGAGGAAAAAATTTCTAGATACAGGTGCTGAGAACAATACATCCTAGACACAGGTGACGGAGGAAACATCCTAGACACAGGTGACGGAGGAAACATCCTAGACACAGTGACGGAGGAACATCCTAGACACAGGTGACGGAGAAACATCCTAGACACAGGTGACGGAGAAACATCCTATACACAGGTGACGGAGGAAACATCCTAGACACAGGTGACGGAGGAAACATCCTAGACACAGTTACAGAGACAAACATCCTAGACACAGGTGAACGAGGAAACATCCTAGACAGGGAGAAACTCCTAACGGTGACGGAGGAAACATCCTAGACACAGGTGACGGAGGAAACATCCTAGACACAGTGGAGTGGGAACACTCCTAAACAGGTGACGGAGGAACATATTCTAGACACAGTGACGGAGGAAACATCCTAGACACAGGTGACGAGAAACATCCTAGACAGGTGACGGAGGAAAAATCCTAGCACAGGTGATGAGGAAACATCCTAGCACAGGTGACGGAGGAACATCCTAGACACAGTGACAGAGGAAAACATCCTAGACACAGGTGACGGAGGAAACATCCTAGACACAGGTGATGGAGGAAACATCCTAGACAGGTGACGGAGGAAAACATTCCTATACAGGTGACCGAGGAAACATCCTAGACACCGTGACGGAGGAAACATCCTAGGACAAACCGTGACGGAGGAAACATCCTAGACACCGGTGACGGATGAAACATCCTAGACACATGTGACTAGAGTAAACATCCTAGACACATTTGACGGAGGAAACATCCTAGACACAGTTGACGAGGAAACATCCTAGATACAGGTGACGGAGGAAACATCCTAGATACAGGTGACGGAGGAAACATCCTAGATACAGGTGACGAAGGAAACATCCTACATACAGGTGACGGAGGAAACTACTAGCACAGGTGACGGAGGAAACATCCTAGACACAGGTGACGGAGGAAACATCCTAGACAGGTGACGGAGGAAACATCCTAGATACAGGTGACGGAGGAAACATCCTAGATACAGGTGACGGAGGAAACATCATAGAACCCAGGTACGGAGGAAACATCCTAGACACAGGTTACGGAGGAAACATCCTAGACACAGGTAACGGAGGAAACATCCTACTACAGGTGACGGGAGAGAACAATATTCTAGATACAGGTGACGGAGGAACAAATATTCTAGATACACACGTGACGGAGGAACAATATTCTAGACACTGGTGACGGAGGAAACATCCTAGACACAGGTGACGGAGGAAGCATCCTAGACACAGGTGACGGAGGAAACATCCTATACAGGTGACGGAGGAAACATCCTAGACACAGGTGACGGAGGAAACATCCTAGACACAGGTGACGGAGGAAACATCCTAGATACAGGTGACGGAGAAAACAACCTAGATACAAGGGGACGGATGACACATCCTAGATACATGTACGGAGGAAACATCCTAGATACAGGTAACGGAGAAACATCCTAGACACAGGTTGACGAGGAAACATCCTAGATACAGGTGACGGAGGAACATATTCTAGATACAGGTGACGGAGGAACAATATTCTAGATACAGTGGACTGAGGAAACAATATTCTAGACACTGGTGACGGAGGAAACATCTAGACACAGGTGACGGAGGAAACATCCTAGACACAGGTGACGGAGGAAACATCCTAGACACAGGTGACGGAGGAAACATCCTAGACACAGGTGACGAGGAAACATCCTAGACACAGGTGACGGAGGAAACATCCTAGACACAGGACGGGAGGAAAACATCCTAGACACAGGTGACAGAGGAAACATCCTAGACACAGGTGACGGAGGAAACATCCTAGACACAGGGAGGAAACATCCTAGACAGTTGACGGAGGAAACATCCTAGACACAGATGACGGAGGAAACATCCTAGACACAGGTGACGGAGGAAACATCCTAGACACAGGTGACGGAGGAAACATCCTAGATACATTAGTGGGCCGGGTGGGAACAGGGAGCCCCATCCTAGACACAGGTGACGGAGGAAACATCCTATATACAGGTGACGGAGGAAACATCATAGATACAGGTGACGGAGGAAACATCCTAGATACAGGTGACGGAGGAAACATCCTAGACACCGGTGACGGAGGAAACATCCTAGACACCGGTGACGGAGGAAACATCCTAGACACAGGTGACGGAGGAAACATCCTAGACACAGGTGACGGAGGAAACATCCTAGATACAGGTGACGGAGGAAACATCCTAGATACAGGTGACGGAGGAAACATCCTAGACACAGGTGACGGAGGAAACATCCTAGATACAGGTGACGGAGGAAACATCCTAGATACAGGTGACGGAGGAACAATATTCTAGATACAGGTGACGGAGGAACAATATTTTAGATACAGGTGACGGAGGAACAATATTCTAGACACTGGTGACGGAGGAAACATCCTAGACACAGGTGACGGAGGAACAATATTCTAGATACAGGTGACGGAGGAACAATATTCTAGATACAGGTGACGGAGGAACAATATTCTAGATACAGGTGACGGAGGAACAATATTCTAGACACCTGGTGACGGAGGAAACATCCTAAACACAGGTGACGGAAGGAAGCATCCTAGACACAGTTGACGGAGGACACATCCTTACAGGTGACGGAGGAAACATCCTAGACACAGGTGACGGAGGAAACATCCTAGACACAGGTGACGGAGGAAACATCCTAGATACAGGTGACGGAGAAAACAACCTAGATACAGGTGACGGATGAAACATCCTAGATAAGGTGACGGAGGAAACATCCTAGATACAGTGACGGAGGAAACATCCTAGACACAGGTGACGGAGGAACAATATTCTAGATACAGGTGACGGAGGAACAATATTCTAGATACAGGTGACGGAGGAACAATATTCTAGACACTGGTGACGGAGGAAACATCCTAGACACAGGTGACGGAGGAAACATCCTAGACACAGGTGACGGAGGAAACATCCTAGACACAGGTGACGGAGGAAACATCCTAGATACAGGTGACGGAGGAAACATCCTAGACACAGGTGACGGAGGAAACATCCTAGACACAGGTGACGGAGGAAACATCCTAGACACAGGTGACAGAGGAAACATCCTAGACACAGGTGACGGAGAAAACATCCTAGACACAGGTGATGGAGGAAACATCCTAGACACAGATAAAGGAGGAAACATCCTAGACACAGAGGACAGAGGAAACATCCTAGACACAGGTGACTTAGGAAACATCCTAGATACAGGTGACGGAGGGAAACATACTAGACACAGGTGACGGAGGAAACATCCTAGATACAAGGTGAGGAGGAGAAACATCCTAGACCAGGTGACGGAGGAAACATCCTATATACATGTGCGGAGGAAACATCCTAGATACAGGTGACGGAGGAACATCCTAGATACAGGTGACGGTTAACATCCTAGATACAGGTTGCGGAGAACATCGTAGACACCGGTGATGGAGGAAACATCCTAGACACCGGTGACGGAGGAAACATCCTAGACACAGGTGACGGAGGAAACATCCTAGACACAGGTGACGGAGGAAACATCCTAGACACAGGTGACAGAGGAAACATCCTAGATACAGGTGACGGAGGAACAATATTCTAGACACTGGTGATGGAGGAAACATCCTAGACACAGGTGACGGAGGAAACATCCTAGACAGATGACAGAGGAAACATCCTAGACAGGTGACGGAGGAAACATCCTAGATACAGGTGATGGAGGAACAATATTCTAGATACAGGTGACGGAGGAACAATATTCTAGACACCGGTGACGGAGGAAACATCCTAGACATGGGTGACGGAGGAAACATCCTAGACATGGGTGACTGAGGAAACATCCTAGACACGGGTGACGGAGGAAACATCCTAGATACAGGTGACGGAGGAACAATATTCTAGACACAGGTGACGGAGGAAACAATATTTTAGACAGGTAAAGGGGGAAAGTATTCTAGACACTGGTGACGGAGGAAAGTATTCTAGACACGGAGACATATTTAGACAGGTAAGGAGAACAATATCTAACACAGGTAATGGAGGAACAAAATTCTAGACAGGTGACGGAGGAACAATATTCTAGACAGCTGACGGGGGGAATATTCTAGACACGGTTGACGGAGGAAACTATTCTAAACATATATGACTGCGGAAACATTCTAGACAGTTGACGGAGGAAACCATACATTCTAGACAAAAGTGATGGAGAAAATAATCCATTCTAAGCAAAGGTGGTGGAGAACACCATCCACTCTAGTCAAAGGTGATGGAGGAAACATCCTAGACACCGTGACGGAGGAAACATCCTAGACACCGGTGACGGAGGAAACATCCTAGACACCTGGTGACGGAGGAACATCCTGACACCGGGTGACGGAGGGACCATCCTAGACACCGGTGTAGGAGGAAACATCCTAGACACAGGTGACGGAGGAAAAATCCTAGACAGGTGACGGAGGAAAAATCCTAGACAGGTGACGGAGGAGACATCCTAGATACAGGTGACGGAGGAAAAATCCTAGACAGGTGACGGAGGAAAAATCCTAGACACAGGTGACGGAGGAGACATCCTAGATACAGGTGACGGAGGAAACATCCTAGATACAGGTGACGGAGGAAACATCCTAGACACAGGTGACGGAGGAAACATCCTAGATACAGGTACGGAGGAAACATCCTAGATACAGGTGACGGGGTGCACAATATTCTAGATACAGGTGACGAGGAACATATTCTAGATACAGGTGACGGAGGAAACATCCTAGACACAGGTGACGGAGGAAACATCCTAGACACAGGTGACGGAGGAAACATCCTAGACAGGTGACGGAGGAAACATCCTAGACACAGGTGACGGAGGAAACATCCTAGACACAGGTGACGGAGGAAACATCCTAGACACAGGTGACGGAGGAAACATCCTAGACACAGTGCGGGAGGAAACATCCCTAGAAACAGGTGGACGGAGGAACATCCATAGACACAGGTGACGGAGGAAACATCCTAGACACAGGTGACGGAGGAAACATCCTAGACACCGGTGACGGAGGAAACATCCTAGACACCGGTGACGGAGGAAACATCATAGACACAGGTGACGGAGGAAACATCCTAGATACAGGTGATGGAGGAAACATCCTAGACACAGTTGACGGAGGAACAATCTTCTAGACACTGGTGACGGAGGAAACATCCTAGACACCGGTGACGGAGGAAACATCCTAGACAACGGTGATGGAGGAAAAATCCTAGGCACAGGTGATGGAGGAAACATCCTAGGCACAGGTGACGGAGGAAGCATCCTAGGCACAGGTGACAGAGGAAACATCCTAGACACAGGTGACGGAGGAAACATCCTAGACACAGGTGATGGAGGAAACATCCTAGACAGGTGACGGAGGAAACATCCTAGACAACAGGTGAAGGGAGGAAACATCCTAGACACCGGTGATTGAGGAAACATCCCTAGACACAGGTTCGGAGGAAACCATCCTAGACAGTGACGGAGGAAACATCCTAGATACAGGTGACGCGAGGAAACATCCTAGACACCGGTGGACGGAGGAAACATCCTTGACACCGGTGACGATGAAGACAAATCCTAGACATGTGACGGAGGAAACATCCTAGACACATGGACGGCGGAAACATCCTAGACACAGGTGACGGTAGGACCATCTAGATACAGTGACGGAGGAAACATCCTAGATACAGGTGACGGAGGAAACATCCTAGATACAGGTGACGAAGATCCTAGATACAGGTGACGGAGGAAACATCCTACACACAGGTGACGGAGGAAACATCCTAGACACAGGTGACGGAGGAAACATCCTAGACAGGTGACGGAGGAAACATCCTAGATACAGGTGGACGGAGGAAACATCCTAGATACATGTGACGAGGAAACATCCTACACAGGTTACGGAGGAAACATCCTAGACACAGGTAACGGAGGAAACATCCTAGATACAGGTGACGGAGGAAACATCCTAGATACAGGTGACGGAGGAACAATATTCTAGATACAATGTTACGGAGGAACAATATTCTAGATACAGGTGACGGAGGAACAATATTCTAGACACTGGTGACGGAGGAAACATCCTAGACACAGGTGACGGAGGAAGCATCCTAGACACAGGTGACGGAGGAAACATCCTTTACAGGTGACGGAGGAAACATCCTAGACACAGGTGACGGAGGAAACATCCTAGACACAGGTGACGGAGGAAACATCCTAGATACAGGTGACGGAGGAAACATCCTAGACACAGGTGACGGAGGAAACATCCTAGACACAGGTGACGGAGGAAACATCCTAGATACAGGTGACGGAGGAAACATCCTAGATACAGGTGACGGAGGAAACATCCTAGACACAGGTGACGGAGGAAACATCCTAGATACAGGTGACGGAGGAAACATCCCTAGATACAGGTGACGGAGGAACATATTCTAGAACAGGTGACGGAGGAACAATATTTTAGATACAGGTGACGGGAGGAACAATATTCTAGACACTGGTGACGGAGGAAACATCCTAACACAGGTGACGGAGGAAAGCATCCTAGACACAGTGGACGGAGGAAACATCCTAGATACAGGTTGACGGAGGAAACATCTAGATACAGGTGACGGAGGAACAATAACTAGACACTGGGGTACGGAGGAAACATCCTAGACACAGGTGACGGAGGAAACCATCCTAGACACAGGTGACGTGAGGAAACATCCTAGATACAGGTGACGGAGGAAACATCCTAGACCAGGTGACGGAGGAAACATCCTAGACACAGGTGACGAGAGGAAACATCCTAGACCACAGGTGACGGAGGAAACATTTCCTAGACACAGGTGACGGAGGAAACATCCTGACAAAGGTGACGGAGGAAACATCCTAGACACAGCATGACGAGGAACACATCCTAGACACAGGTGACGGAGGAAACATCCTAGACACAGGTGACGGAGGAAACATCCTAGACACAGGTGACGGAGGAAACATCCTAGACACAGGTGACGGAGGAAACATCCTAGATACAGGTGACGGAGGAAACATCCTAGACACATGTGACGAGGAAACATCCTATAACAGGTGACGGAGGAAACATCTAGATACAGTTGACGGAGGAAACATCCTAGATACAGGTTACGGATGAAACATCCTAGATACAGGTGACGGAGAAACATCCTAGATACCGGTGACGGAGGAAACATCCTAGACAAGGTGCGGAGGAAACATCCTAGACACAGGTGACGGAGGAACATCCTAGACACGGTGACGGAGGAAACATCTATACACATGGACGGAGGAAACATCCTGACACAGGTGACGGAGGAAACAATATTCAGACACAGGTGAACGGAGGAAACATCCTAGACACGGTGACGGAGGAAACATCCTAGACACAGATGACAGAGGAAACATCTAGACCACAGGTGACGGAGGAAACATCCTAGACACAGGTGACAGAGGAAACATCCTAGATACAGGACGGAGGAAAACTATTCTAGATACAGGTGACGGAGGAACAATATTCTAGACACCGGTGATGGAGGAAACATCCTAGACATGGGGACGGAGGAAACATCCTAGACAATGTGTGACGGAGGAACATCCTAGACATGGGTGACGAGGAAACATCCTAGACCATGGGTACGGAGGAAAACTCCTAGACACGGGTGACGGAGGAAACATCCTAGATATAGGTGCGGAGGACATATTCTAGACACAGGTGACGGAGGAAACAATATTTTAGACAGTCAAGGGGGAAAGTATTCTAGACACTGGTGACGGAGGAAAGTATTCTGACACAGGAAACATTATTCTAGACAGGTAAAGGAGGAACAATAAGTTCCTAGACACAGTAATGGATGAACAAAATTCTAGACAGGTGACTATGAAAAAATATTCTAGACAGCTGGACGGGGGGAAATATTCTAGACACGGTGACGGAGGGAAACATATTCTAACAATATGACTGCGTAAACATTCTAGACAGTTGAAAGGATGAAACCATACATTCTAGACAACAGTGATGAGAAAATAATCATTCTAAGCAAGGTGTTGGAGAAAACCATCACGCTAGTCAAAGGTGATGGAGGAAACATCCTAGACACCGTGACGAGGAAACATCCTAGACACCGGTGTACTGGAGGACAACATCCTGACACCGGTTGATGGAGGAAACATCCTAGACACAGGTGACGGAGGAAACATCCTAGACAACCGATAGGAGGAAACATCATAAGACACTGTTGCCGGAGGAAACATCCTATAACCGGTTTAGGAGACCATCCTAGCCATGGTAGGAGGAAACTCCTAGACACAGTTGACGTAGAAACATCCTAGACACAGGTGACGGAGGAAAAAACAGCCTAGACACCGTGCCGAGGAAACCCTAGACACAAAGTGACGGAGGAACATCTAGACATGGACGGAGTAAAAAAAAAAAACCCCCCAAAAATTCCGAGACACCGGTGATGGAGGAAACATCCTAGACACAGGTGACGGAGGAAACATCCTAGACACCGATGAAGGAGGAAACATCATAGACACTGGTGACGGAGGAAACATCCTAGACACCGGTGTAGGAGGAAACATCCTAGACAGGTGTAGGAGGAAACATCCTAGACACAGGTGACGGAGGAAACATCCTAGACACAGGTGACGGAGGAAACATCCTAGACAGGTGGGAGGAAAAATCCTAGACACAGGTGACGGAGGAAACATCCTAGATACAGGTGACGGAGGAAACATCCTAGATACAGGTGACGGAGGAAACATCCTAGACAAAGTGACGGAGGAAACATCCTAGATACAGGGACGGAGGAAACATCGTAGATACAGGTGACGGAGGAACAATATTTCTAGACACTGGTGACGGAGGAAACTCCTAGATACAGTGACGGAGGAAAAATCCTAGACAGGAAACGGAGGAAACATCCTAGACACAGGTGACTGAGGACACAATCCTAGATACGGTGACGGAGGAAACATCCTAGATACAAGGTGACGGGGAACATATTCTAGATACAGGTGACGGAGGAACAATATTCTAGATACAGGTGACGGAGGAAACATCCTAGACACAGGTGACGGAGGAAACATCTAGACAAGGTGACGGAGGAAACATCCTAGACAGGTGACGGAGGAAACATCCTAGACACAGTAACGGAGGAAACATCCTAGAAACAGGTGACGAGGAAACATCCTAGAACACCAGGTGACGGAGAAAACATCCTAGACACGGTGACGGGGAAACATCCTAGACACAGGTGACGGAGGAAACATCCTAGACACAGGTGACGGAGGAAACATCCTAGACACAGGTGACGGAGGAAACATCCTAGACACACGGTGACGGAGGAAACATCCTAGACACCCGGTGACGGAGGAAACATCTAGACACAGGACAGGAGGAAACATCCTAGATACAGGTGATGGAGGAAACATCCTAGACACAGTTGACGGAGGAACAATATTCTAGACACTGGTGACGGAGGAAACATCCTAGACACCGGTGCGGAGAACACATCCTAGACAACGGTGTGGAGGGAAACTCCTATGCACAGGTGATGAGGAAACATCCAGGCACGGTGACGGAGGAAGCATCCTAGGCCACAGTTGACAGAGGGAAACATCTAGACACAGGTGACGGAGGAAACATCCTAGACACAGGTGATGGAGGAAACATCCTAGACAGGTGACGGAGGAAACATCCTAGACACAGGTGACGGAGGAAACATCCTAGACACCGGTGATGGAGGAAACATCCTAGACACAGGTTACGGAGGAAACATCCTAGACAGGTGACGGAGGAAACATCCTAGATACAGGTGACCGAGGAAACATCCTAGACACCGGTGACGGAGGAAACATCCTAGACACCGGTGACGGATGAAACATCCTAGACACATGTGACGGAGGAAACATCCTAGACACATGTGACGGAGGAAACATCCTAGACACAGGTGACGGAGGAAACATCCTAGATACAGGTGACGGAAGGAAACATCCTAGATACAGGTGACGGAGGAAACATCTAGATACAGGTGACGAAGATCCTAGATACAGGTGACGGAGGAAACATCCTACACACAGGTGACGGAGGAAACATCCTAACACACGGTGACGGAGGAAACCTCGAGACAGGGGACGGAGGAAACCTCCTAGTACGGGTGACGGAGGAAACATCTAGACACGGTGACGGAGGAAACATCCTAGACACAGGTTCTGAGGAAACATCCTAGACACAGGTAACTGAGGAAACATCCTAGATACAGGTGACGGAGGAACATCCTAGATACAGGTGACGGGGGAAACAATATTCTAGATACAGGTGACGGATGAACAATATTCTAGATACAGGTGACGGAGGAACAATATTCTAGACACTGGTTACGGAGAAACATCCTAGACACAGGTGACGGAGGAAGCAATCCTAACACAGGTGACGGAGGAACCATCTTTACAGGTGACGGAGGAAACATCCAGACACAGGTGACGGAGGAAACATCCTAGAACACAGGTGACGGAGGAAACATCCTATATACAGGTGATGGAGGAAACATCCTAGACACAGGTGACGGAGGAAACATCCTAGACACAGGTGACGGAGGAAACATCCTAGATACAGGTGCGGAGGAAACTCCTAGATAAAGGTGACGGAGGAAACATCCAGACACAGGGTGACGGAGGAAACATCCTAGATACAGGTGACGGAGGAAACATCCCTAGATAAAGGTGCGGAGGACACAATATTCTAGATACAGGTGACGGAGGAACAATATTTTAGATACAGGTGACGGAGAACATTCTAGACACTGGTGACGGAGGAAACATCCTAGACACAGGTGAACGGAGGAAGCATCCTATACACAGGTGACGGAGGAAACATCCTAGAGACAGGTGACGGAGGAAACAACCTAGATGCAGGTGACGGAGGAAACATCCTAGACACAGGTGACGGAGGAAACTTCCTAGATACAGGTGACGGAGGAACAATATTCTAGATACAGGTGACGGAGGAACAATCATCTAGATACAGGTGACGGAGGAACAATATTCTAGACACTGGTGACGGAGGAAACATCCTAGACACAGGTGACGGAGGAAACATCCTAGACACAGGTGACGGAGGAAACATCCTAGATACAGGTGACGGAGGAAACATCCTAGACACAGGTGACGGAGGAAACATCGTAGACACAGGTGCGGAGGAAACATCCTAGACACAGTGACAGAGGAAACTTCCTAGACACAGGTGACGGAGGAAATCCTAGGACACAGGTGACGGAGAACATCCTAGACACAGATGACTGAGGAAACATCCTAGACACAGATGACAGAGGCAACTCCCAGACACAGGTGACGGAGGAAACATCCTAGACACAGGTGACGGAGGAAACATCCTAGACACAGGTGACGGAGGAAACATCCTAGATACAGGTGACGGAGGAAACATCCTAGACACAGGTGACGGAGGAACATCCTATATACAGGTGACGGAGGAACCTCCTAGATACAGGTGACGGAGGAAACATCCTAGATACAGGTGACGGAGGAAACATCCTAGATACAGGTGACGGAGGAAACACCTAGACCCGGTGATGGGGAACATCCTAGACACCGGTGACGGAGGAAACATCATAGACACAGGTGACGGAGGAAACATCCTAGACACAGGTGACGGAGGAAACATCCTAGACACAGGGACAGAGGAAACATCCTAGATACAGGTGACGGAGGAACAATATTCTAGACACTGGTGACGGAGGAAACATCCTAACACAGGTGACGGAGGAACATCCTAGACACGATGACAGAGGAAACATCCTAGACCACGTGACGGAGGAAACATCCTAGAACACAGGTGACAGAGGAAACATCCTAGATAAAGGTGACGGGGGAACAATATTCTAGATACAGGTGACGGAGGAACATTATTCTAGATACAGGTGACGGAGAAACATCCTAGACCACAGGTGACGGAGGAAACATCCTAGACACAGGTGACGGAGGGAAACATCCTAGACACAGGTGACGGAGGAAAACATCCTAGACACAGGTGACGGGAGGAAACATCCTAGACACAGGTGACGGAGGAAACATCCTATATCAGGTGACGGAGGAAACATCCTAGATACAGGTGACGGAGGAAACATCCTAGGACACAGGTGACGGAGGAAACATCCTGACACAGGTGACGGAGGAAAACATCCTAGATACAGGTGACGGAGGCAACATCCTAGACACAGGTGACGGAGGAAAACATCCTAGATACAGGTGACGGAGGGAAACATCCTAGATACAGGTGACGAGGAAAACATCTAGATACAGGTGACGGGAGGAAACATCCTAGACACAGGTGACCTGAGGAAACATCCTAACTCCGGTGATGGAGGAAACATCCTAGACACCGGTGACGGAGGAAACATCCTAGACACAAGTGACGGAGGAAACATCCTAGACACAAGTGACGGAGGAAACATCCTAGACACAGGTGACGGAGGAAACATCCTAGACACAGGTGACGTAGGAAACATCCTAGACCAGGTGACGGAGGAAACATCCTAGACACAGGTGACGGAGGAAACATCCTAGACCACAGGTGACGGAGGAAACATCCTAGATACAGGTGACGGAGGAAACATCCTAGACACAGGTGAAGGAGGAAACACCTAGATACAGGTGACGGAGGAACATCCTAGACACAGGTGACGAGGAAACATCCTAGACACAGGTGACAGAGGAAACATCCTAGACACAGGTGACAGAGAAACCTCCTAGACACAGGTGACGGAGGAAACATCCTAGACACAGGTGACGGAGGAAACATCCTAGACACAGGTGACGGAGGAAACATCCTAGATACAGGTGACGGAGGAACAATATTCTAGATACAGGTGACGGAGGAACAATATTCTAGACACCGGTGACGGAGGAAACATCCTAGACATCTTCCTAGACACGGGTGACGGAGGAAACATCCTAGACACGGGTGACGGAGGAAACATCCTAGACACGGGTGACGGAGGAAACATCCTAGATACAGGTGACTAAGGAAACATCCTAGATACAGGTGACGGAGGAACAATATTCTAGACACAGGTGACGGAGGAAACAATATTTTACACAATTAAAGGGGGAAAGTATTCTAGACACTGGTGACGGAGTTAAGTATTCTAGACACAGGAGACGGAGGAAACATTATTCTAGACAGGTAAAGGAGGAACAATATTCTAGACACAGGTAATGGAGGAACAATATTCTAGGCAGGTGACGGAGGAACAATATTCTAGACAGCTGACGGGGGCAATATTCTAGACACGGTTGACGGAGGAAACAATATTCTAAACATATATGACTGCGGAAACAATATTCTAGACAGTTGACGGAGGAAACCTTACATTCTAGACAAAAGTGATGGAGAAAATAATCCATTCTAAGCAAAGGTGGTGGAGAAAACCATCCACTCTAGTCAAAGGTGATGGAGGAAACAATCCGTTCTAGACAAAGGTGATGGGGAAAACAGTTCATTCTAGACGAAGATGATAGAGGAAACAATTCTAGACAAAGGTAATGGAGGAAACAATCCGTTCTAGAAAAAGGTGATGGAGGAAAAATTCCGTTCTAGACAATGTTGATGGAGGAAACAATTATAGACAAAGGTGATGGAGGAAACAATTATAGATAAAGTTGATGGAGGAAACAATCCGTTCTAGACAAAGGTGATGGGGAAGACAAAGGTGATGGAGGAAACAATCCGTTCTAGACAAAGGTGATGGAGGAAACAATCCGTTCTAGACAAGAGATGGAGGAAACAATCCGTTCTAGACAAGGGTGATGGAGGAAACAATCCATTCAAGACAAAGCTGATGGCGGAAACAATCCGTTCTAGACAAAGGTGATGGAGGAAACAATCCGCTCTAGACAAAGGTGATGGAGGAAACAATCTGTTATAGACAAAGGCGATGGAGGAAACAATCCGTTCTAGAGAAAGGTGATGGGGGAAACAATCCATTCTAGACAAAGGTAATGGAGGGAGCCATTGTAGACCACGGAATTAAAGCACCTATTTCGACTGGTCAATCTCAAAGATCAGTCTCAATCTACACAGCAACACCTAATAGAATGCTGCCCATGACTTTCAATAGCAACGCGTTAGAAAAACCTTGTACCCTTTTATCTCCAAAGGGAACAAAGGCCTACAACCATCTCACACGAAGCCCTCCTATCCTTAGCTTTCCATAGCAGCTCCGCGCATGTCCTACCCACATTTATTTCTGATCTTTCTTGTGTTCTTAGATCCTTTTTTTTTTTAACCCTGTGCATTCCTGACAATGGGCTTCCTAGTGATACTATTCTCAAGTATTCTCAATCATGTCCTATCCCTCCAGTGTCTTCCACTCTTGATTAGCTAGTATCTGGCTAACTCTCCACGATCACGGTGATTGTCAAACGTTTTTAGTCCTATATGCAGACACCATCTATTGAATGTCAATAGTTGTGATAATTTTAGTTTTCCATGCCTTTAATGCATACAATATTATAAAGTGCCATGTATCCCCCCTCCCCCCCCCCCCTTTACGCACTTCTTAACTGTTCCCTTCTGTGCATTTCTTTTATTACACAGAAATATCACTTGTTTGGTGTTAAGCTCTCGCAAAGGAAGAAATGACGGGATTTAGTACAATATAAAAATAAGGCTTGTGACTAGCACTTCTGGATTTGCTATTATATCTGCCTTTTTATCGTTTTTCTTCTATTTTCTTGGAATTTTCCGGCCTTATCCATACTTTGTTTTCGTGCGCTCCTTCCAAGGACTTCCAAACATGAGTCTCCATATGCTTTTAACTTGTTGCAATGTCTTACGTGCTCTCCCTGCCTATTAATTACTTCTTAGAGACTGACCATAAACGTCCTTACTTTCTTGGTTTCATTCGATATCTTACATTATATTGAATTCAATGTTACAATCATTTCAATGGTGTTCCACGATGTCGGTTTCCAAGAGATTCCCTATATTTGCTGTCAAAGGTCTTTAATAGTCCACACATCCAACATGAGTGGTTAGTTCAGTTCGATGCTTTGCTCTATTATTTGCAGTGTTAAAAAGCGGTTCGTTCATTTCGATGCTTTGTTCTATTATATACAGTGTTACTATCAGGTCAGTACACGGTCAATGTGTTGTATATAATTGTGTTCATCCTTGTTTGTCAATGGAATCTCGCCTCTAAAGAATGGTCCTAAATGATTCCTTGAGATAAGGTATGAAGTTTCATTTTGATTCTGCTGTTTCTGCTCATCCATGGTCTTTGCCTTAATCCACTTCACTTTGTTAGCTTCTGAGTAGTTTTCCGTGGCTCTGACATTTTAAAATGCGTATTTGCTATTTAAATCTGCTTGCGTTCATGTTTTAAAGGTTTCTGACATTCATACTGCTTCTTTCCCTTTGGCCAAATACTTCTAAACATTAGCTCCAAGTTTGAGCTTGTTGCGAGATCTCTTCTATCCTCTTTCTACTAATTGTAGGAGATTTTAGGTGAAGCATACATTTTTTTTTTAAAATTCGCATATACTTTTTACAGGACATCGCTGTCAATAGCAGCATCTTTCAGCTGTCTTGATTTCTTGGCAAGATTACGCTCAGTAGTTTGCCATTGCTTTCTGAGCGGCCGGCTCAGTTATCCCGCAAGTCACCAGCGGGGGACGAACCGTTCCCGGTTCTCGCCCGCTACGAGACTGCGTGATAAACGGGATTACGGAGAAAGTGGTGTAACCCCTCGGCCAGAGAGACCGGCGAAGCATACATACACATCCAACATTACACGCTTTGTTTTAATTAATTTTAAGTTGTTAACTCTTACTTTCAGCTTCTTTGCATACTTCAGAAGTGTGGCAGAGAGAGCAGATAATCTGTAAAGGATTAAGATTACTTCAATAACATGGCACTAAATTAATACAGATATACATATACTAAATTAATACAGACAAATACATGAGGTTCTCCCGCCCCCCCCCCCCCCCTCAAAAAATAAATAAAAAAATCCTCTCATTCTGCTGTCCGTGTAATGCCTTACAGCTTCATGTTTAGACATGACGCAAGTATGAGCTACAGTCAGCTTGTGTTGCCTCTGCTATTCAGCTAATCCAACATTTGCAGGGTCTTGTATGCACTTGGTAATTTTGTTACTAGACAAACATTCTTGCTGTCATTGGATCAGCTATTTTTGTTTCTTGTCATTTGAAGCATTCTTTGGGGTGTTGCATATAATGCCACTTGTTTTACTGCCACTATCCTAGTTCTGGCATTGGTAGCATGATATTGACAGATTTAATTTTCTTTTCGTTTGTATCATAGTCCATGTGTGGCACTGGTGATCCTTTCTGTCCAGCCTTCTGTGTCTTGTTCTGTGAATTATTAATACTTTCCTCCTACGCCATGTTAAAGTCCAGCATATTAACTTTGTCTCCCTCGCTCACCCACTCCCTCCCCCTCCTGTCAGAATTCAGCTGTCCTCACAATAAAGAATGACTTCTGATGAGAAGAACCTATTTCTTATCTACTCACAATACGGTATTGCTGGTGACAGTCGCTGGCCTGATTTGCGTGCGTGCGTGCATTAAAAAAAATTTTCAATACTGTAAATTGTGAAAATTTATAAGATATTGAAATCTGTAATTGAATGTCTCGGTAAAGTTACAGAATGTACTATACGTTTTGGTCACAACCAGAAGCTTATGCAGAGGCAAATATACTATCAATAAATTCTATAGCAGTGCTGGAAGAGCTAGCTACCCTTAAATTCTGCAATAAGTTATGGAACACACAGCATTCCTACAAGAGACAAGATTGCCATTATGAAATAATATATGGTAGATAAATAGGAATTGCGCATTTTCAAAACATGGCATGACAATTTTAGTTTGAACTGTGAAGGTGTTTGCTTGACCTATTCAAATTAGGCCAAGTAAAGATTGCATTTAAAAAATGCAAGTTATGCAACAAGCCAGTTGAATGTAAAGAGTGCCGAAATGTTAGAAAATTGAATGTTAAGAGTACTGAACGTTAGAAACTTGCTATCGGAAGTTGTCCTCTGCATAACGTCGCAATCATCACTGTGGGCAGAACAGGCAATTTCTCCCGCCTACTGCTCCCTTATGACCCCCCCCCCCCCCCCCATGTACTGCGGTGTCCTGAGTTCATCGTGCCGATAGACCCCTGCCTCTTCTAGAAACCACGCCTTCCAACAACGCATTTTGTTTCCGAGACCACGGTTTCTCAGTCCACAATATTATAAGAGCTGAAAAGCTCCAATTTTTAGTGATGAAATAATCCATCGACTCGTATTCGTGTTGCTACTGGAAAGGTGCATTTTCTCAACAACTTTACTGTTGTTTTTTTTTTATGTTGCACATCCTTTACGTCTCATGGTCGAGTCGTTAGCAGCTTTCTCCGAAACCCCGAATACTCTCGTGGTTGACGTGAGCGCACGAGAATTGGAAGAGGTTCGAGTCGCGCCAGTGACTAGTATGGAGCCGGTCGCTCAGAAAGCAATGGCAAACTACTGAGCGTAATCTTGCTAAGAAATCAACAATCAGCTGAAAGATGTTGACAGCGATGTCCTGTAAAGGATATGCAAAACATTTACATCCTTTACAGGACATTGCAGTCAACACCAGCATTTTACTACCTTTGTTGATGTCTTGGCAAGTTTTTACTTTCAGAAGTGTGCCATTTCTTTCTGAACAACCAATTCTCATACCAAAACGTTAAAACCAGCGCGACACGGTCTGCTGTCAAATCGATCGCCGCTATGTTTCGAACGCGCGTAAGCGACATTATGAATCGCGCCCGCAAAGCCATCGCCACGGAGGGGTTCGACGGGACAATTGAAACTACTTGCAACACGCGTCATTCTGGGGGAGACATACGTCTTGAAACTATTTGTAACACGCCTTCTTTACTTTAACGGCACTGAATCATTGCATTAAGTCACGGAGCATGACTGAACAAATTAGTAAGAATTTGTGAAGTAACGGAGATGAGATTTCTAAGATGAATACTGAGAATACGTTAACTGCCAGAGTAACACAAGATTACGCAAAAAACGCAAATGCAAGTATAACACACTCAACCATAAGAAAGATACGGTGTGAGAAGAGGTATTCGAAAATGTCACAAGTAAGATCAGTGGGAGGCAGACCGAAAGATGCGATGCTGGATAGACTGGCAAAGGAGCGTCAAAGCTGATATAGAACATCAAAGACATGTGGAGAGGAAGTCTTACGCAGGTTGGCAGGACACGACGCAGGATTATAAACTATTGCAGGTGACCAAACAGAGGAAATAGTTTGCCAAACAGAGGAAACAGTTGGCTAAACAAGAAACAGGTGGTCAAATAACAACAAAAAATTCCAGGAAATACATGACTTGGCAAGGTCGCTGTTGCAGCCCAATACACCGCGTGGAAACATACCTGTGAACATTTTCATGATCAATTGGATTATTTTTCTTGTGGCTCTCAATCTGTTCCTGAAGCATGTTGTTCAGCTCGTCGTAAGCACCAATGGCTTGGTACTTCAACTCTGTATCAGATCTCAGCCACAAGTGGCACTTTCTCAAAAAAGAATACATCGCACGCCGTTTTCTGTAGCGCTGGTTAATCATGAAAAACACGTGCATCTGTTGGTTTATACTTCCCCTGGGAATTTCCTATAGAGGAAACATGCAATATAAGCTATGAATACATCTTTGAGTAATCAATGATTATATTAACACAAGATGTGACAATAGAGATATTCGTTTGTGTTACTTTCAATACAATTGAATGTCCTTGCCCAGCTGGTATGATATTCACAATCATGGACCATCGAGTACCGAAGAGTTTAAAATTATGGGACTTGCAACATATACCCAATAGCTTCGTGGTGCGAAATGGGATACTGTGTGTATGAAGACAGGCCATGTTCATGCAAGTTTAAATAGTCACAAGGACCTGATGTATATGTCTCAGCTTGGTTCCTGTATATCTGCTGATTAAATCTAATTCTTTCGAGGGAAATGCGTCACAGTTATGCGCGTCACAGGTCAGCCTGACTGCATGCAGTTTCTTCAAAACATTCCACCCAAGGTTACGAGCTCCATCTTCCGATGGGCAGATGTTTCCTTCTCACCAATTTTACCACGGTAGCGGCTTTGTTTCTTACTCTGCTATTTCCAAATAGCGCTGGATTATCATGCAAGATTTTCACATGGGATTAATTTTTTGTACTTATCTGAGAAGTATAGATATCTGATCTTACTACCCAAGATAGTTATAACGCGAGTTAGACTGGCGAAATAGTGGATGTACTAGGAGTATGATTCCGTTACAATCAGTACATGCACATACTGAAAGAGGACACCTGCTGATGGGGACTTTGGTAGTTGTCTAAGAAATTCGCGTGTTGGAAGTAGATTAAAATCATTTGGCCCCAGAATGACGCGTGTTGCAGGTACAGTGACACCTCGGGTTACGAACGCCTCAGGTCACGATCAATAGAGGTTACGAACAACGACTACGAAAAGAAAGAGAAAGAAAGAGAAAGAGAGAGAAGAGAGAGAGAAGAGAGAGAGAAGAGAGAGAGAAGAGAGAGAGAAGAGAGAGAGAAGAGAGAGAGAAGAGAGAGAGAAGAGAGAGAGAGAAGAGAGAGAAAGAGAGAGAGAAGAGAGAGAAGAGAGAGAGAAGAGAGAGAGAGAAAAGAGAGAGAGAGAGAGAGAGAGAAAAGAGAGCGAGAGAGAGAGAAAAGAGAGCGAGAGAGAGAGAAAAGAGAGCGAGAGAGAGAGCGAGAGAGAGAGAGCGAGAGAGAGAGAGAGAGAGAGCAATGTTTAACGCTGGAGATAAATTATCACGTATTGTGCAAACATAGGCCACGCAGTACTAACATCGTTTAGCGCTAGCTTAGTAGCCTGGTTTTGCACGCGTGCGCAGCCACGCATTCATTGGCCTTACTACACAGCAGTAACAGATTTCTTAACAGTGGCACTGTGTTCAGTTTCGCACAAGATATCGAATGTAGTCCCGAGAAACAAGAGATTCGAGAGAAATGGCAACATACGGGACAGTATGACATACTACATGAGGTTATGGAGGCACCTATCACAATCAAATGAACTGGAGCTAGCCATCTCAAAACTGAAAATGAGAGAAGTCACCAGGAGCTGATGGTATCTCCAATGAAATAATCAGGAACCTATGAACAGAGGCCAAAGCAAAGCTGTTGCAGATCTTCAATGACAGCTGGACCTTAGGCAGTGTTTCACAAGCTTGGAAAGAAGCAATTATGATACCCCTTCTAAAATCAGGGAAAGATAGTTCCATTGCCTCCAGCTACAGACCAATTAGCCTCACCGGCTGTCTCCGAAAAACAATGGAGCGCATCATTAATCACAGATTGCAGTGGCACATTCAAAGTGAAAACATTCTGCCACAGCAGGCTGGCTTTAGACAGTGCTACTCTCAAGAAATTGCGGATGCATTCCAAGATAAGAAGCTGGTGCTTGCTGCATGGATAGATCTGAAGAAAGCCTTTGACAAAGTCTGGAAAGAAGGTTTGATGAAGAAAAAAATAACGTCAATGGAGGAATGTACAAATGGGTGGAAGCATACTTGCACAACAGAAGAGCGAGAGTCCAGATAGACGGACTCATGAGAAGGAAAGTATTACTGCGCCACGGTGTTCCCCAGGGCGGAGACTTGTCCCCCACATTTTTTCTAATCATCACTTATCTTGTTGCTAATCTACCGCATGCAATTAAAGCGGCAATATATGCTGATGACCTGGTTCTATGGAGCACAAATGAACATGCAACAGTGGCCACCAGATCGCTACAAAGAGATGTAGATGAATTTGTTGCATGGGCGAATAGACGGTGTGTCAGTATAAACACTGACAAATGGAGCACCACTCTATTTACCCTCTCTCCAAAACAAAAGGCAGGGATCATCCAGATAACTGGAATACCCCTTAGACAAGATGAACCAACATACCTTGGAGTAACATTGATGGCAGGCTGACATGGAGAAAGCACATCAAACAAGAAGTATCAAAAGCCAGAAGGAAAATATTCCTGAGAAAACTAAGTGGAACCACATGGGGAGCCAGTGGGGAAACTACTTAGCAAAGTTTATCAACACAGCATATGACCACAGCTGGAATACGGGTCAACTGCGTGGTGATCAGCATTTTAAAAAAACAAACAAACAAACAAACAAACAAACAAAAAAATCACACTACAAGAGCTCGACAAGGTGCACAATCAAGCTAGAGTCATCACAGGAGGGATGAGATCAACTCCTATAGTGGAGATGGAGAATATGGGGAGGACACAAGCACAGAGAGCGCAGAGATACGAAAACGCTAATACAAGCAGAAAAGTTCCTCAGCTTGCCAGGCCACCTTATGAAGAACAGGTTTGAAAACCTAGCCATGGGGCGGTTAAAAGAAGCAGTTTTATCCACCAGGCCAAACGACACTGCATAGAAACCATCGATCCGCCCACAGTTGGTATCAACCTGAAAACTATTCCAGAGCGAACTCCATGTAAAGATGAACATAGACTATCACCACAAATCCAGACAAAAGTTAGAGGAATATTTGACAAGGAAGAACAGAACAGTTTACAGCGCAGAACATCCCTCTCAGCTTAATTGATGAAGAATACCCACAGGACCTTTGGATCCGAGTCTACACAGATGGGTCAGCACAAAATGCTGTTCAATGGAGGAGCGGGAGTGTACATAGAATACCCAAACACTAGTGACACGGTCAGAATACCAACATAAAAGTACTGCCATAACTAGGATGTTGAAATTGCGGTTATAAAGATAGCAACAGAGAAATTACTAATTACCAGCCATGGTACACAACCTGTGTTGCTATTGACAGATGCAAAATCAATACTCGAGGCGCTCCTGTCTGGGAAATTGCTAGTACTAAGGACACTACTTTCTGAACTTAGCATAATGTCACCATACAGTGGATACCATCCCACCGTGGAATACCCTGAAATGACAGCTGATCGATTGGCTAAGGAAGGAGCAAAATAATAATAGCCTGTTATGCCTATTACATACCACCAAAAGAAAATGATCAAATCAGTCAAAGCCACCAAAATTGCTCAAGATGACTACGACATTATGGACCGACCAGAACAAGTCTCAGAACAGGACAATACATTACGCAACCATATGTATACAAAATTCAAGATTGGTGAATCAGCCATGTGCAAATGTGGATTGGCGCCGCAGACAGCAGTGCACATACTCCAAGACAGCCCAAAAAACAACATATCTAGGCAAACCTGGCCCAGAGAGACAACAGTGGAAGATAAACTATAAACCGCTGAGTGAACTAAAAAAGACAAATTCATACAAGAGACATCAGTTATAGAACATATTTTAAGCGAACCAAAGAAGAAGAAGTTATTGAAGGTTAATTAGGAGTATTGAAAAATCAGGCAACAATAAATTCAAAATGCTTCATGGTTCTTTAAACAGTAGTGACAAATATGTATCACTCGCCGCCGTCCATACAGTATGTTCATTGCACACCGAACCATTCAGTCCATAAGTGCTCGGATCCTCTCAGCAAATCCCGCAGCGTGTAGCGGCTCACGACACCAGTTCTGTGTTGGTTTATCAATCTTCTTTGGCTTCCTGCGTAGTGTTCTTGTTTGGTCACGCCTCTTTCAACTTGCTGTTCCTGACTATCGAAGATTCCTAGTCATCGCTTGGTCCTCGTAAACGACTTCTCGTAGAGTATTCATAATGTCAGCCTGGTCCATGGCACATCCGCTCTCCACAGTAGCCTTACCTGCGAGCTTGTCACCCCGCTCATTTCCCTGTACTCTCGCATGCCCTTGCACGAAGATGAAACATCTTGCCTGCCTAGACCGCTTCAGAGACAGCAACCACTCTTTGGATCCACCCCATCTCTATCCGAGCGTGCTCATTGAGTCGCTAAGGAAACATGCCCCAGTAAATGTCTCGAGCCATGTTATTGCTTTACTTACTGCCATGACTTCCATAGTCAGTCTACTTGTGGTCACAACAAAAGCACCAGAGTCGTCCACAATACTCCCTCCGACCTGAGCCGTAAAGGCCCATGAGCTTCTCACACGTCGGACGACCGACCTATCTGTGTAAATGACAGCATCACCGTCTAACGAATTCTCGAAAATCAACGCTTGTACTTCCGCCTCCACAGCAGCCGGATTTTCTTGTCTGCATGTTCTGTTTAGTTGGATGCAAACTTAAAAAAAAAAAAAAAACGTACAGAAATCTGTTGGCACTTGTAACCCACTCCTCGCCATGTTTAAGTCCTCAAGTGAATACACCTGTCGAAGAATGTCTTCGGCTTGACCCATGCACGACCTTCCTCATTTTAACCTGCTGCCCTTCACCTTCATAATTTCACTATGCAGTGTATGTGCGTTTGCGTTAACTCCAAGGTAGGCACGTATTCTGCAAATTTGTATTCTATATACAGTATGAGAATACATCATGTTTGCTACAGCTGATAAATGAAATCTGGCAAAACAAATCCCCACCACAACAGTGGAAGGATAGTGTAATTTTTAAAGCGCCTAAAAAAGGCGATATGTCTGACAGCAACAATTAGCGTGATATCACCCTACTGTCATTACCGGGAAAACTTTTCTGTAACAGGTTACTTGAGAGATTGAAAAAGTCTATATATATGAAAGGTTCAGAGAAGAACAAGCAGGCTTTAGACCAAAACGGTCATGCGTAGTCCACATTTTCACTCTCAGAATAATCATTGAAGACTCCGTAGAACTCCAGTCGAAATTAATCAACTTTTTCGACAGTATCCATCGTCCTTCGCTTTGGAATCTACTTAACATCTATGGTTTCCCTACCAAATATACCAACGTCATAAAATCCTTCTACAAAGAGACGCTTCTTAAGAACAGCATCAGGCAACTGACTCGTTCTCAGTGGAAACAGGAGTGAAATAGGGTTGTGTCTTGTCACCGATGCTCTTTGGAATAGCTATCGATTGTTCATGCGCAAATACACAAACAATACAAATATGAGTATCCATTGGGTTGACAAAATTCTAAAAGACCTGGACTTTGCCAAAGACAGTGCTTTTAAGTTCAACACACCCAGATGCCCAAGAGAAACCATCTCCAAAATGTTTCAGGACAAATTGGTCTCCAAATTAACACCGAACAAAAACAAAAACTATTGATCTTACCAACAGTTCAGACGAAACCAAATTAAACAACCACGTTCTTGAAAAAGTCAACAGCTTCACATACCTAGGAAGCAAAATTACATCCTCAGGGGACTCACCAGAAATATCTAGAATCGCACTGGCATCTGGTGCCTTTAAAAAAACTGTCAAACATCTGGAAGTCAAAGACACTCAAACACACGAACTTAAAATCTTCAACTCTTGTGTGATCCCAGTGCTAACGTATGGATGTGAGAGTTGGAAATCAACGGTAGCTTTAGATTAAAAAAAAATAGACAATTTTGAGAACAAATGTCTTAGAAGAATTTTAAACCACTGGACGGTTTTCAGAACCAATACGCAAATACGACAAGACACTAAGCAAGATATTGTATCCAATTTTATAAGAAAACGCCGTTGGAACTACACCGGCCATGTACTCAGAATGGACAAGACTCCCCTACCAAGCCCGCATATGGACACCAGTAAGAAAAAGAAAACGGGGAAGACCAAGAGACCCTGCGGGGAACCATCATCAGAGAAGGCTCATTCAACGGCCAAATAAACATCCAAGATCTACAACAGGTGGCAGCGAACCGCCAGACAGGGAGAGCCATGACTTCTGCCCTAAGCGCCACCTTGGGCTCAAGAGGAAAGAAGACTACTACAGTATTATAGTGGTTCTCAACCGTTTTTGGGCTCATGCATTCCTTCACGATATGTTCAGAATGTCATTTCCCCCCCCCCCCCTCACCTTTCGTATTTTATCCCCATAAATTCCCCCTGCCCATACACAGTATACGTAAAAATGTAAGCTAAATTTAATAACACATACTAGAACAAGCCTAGACGTCTACATGAAACGATTTGCGGGTCTACTTACGTTATAAAGCGAATTTCAGAAGGGAGGGAAGTACAGAACCGTAAAGTATGGAGGAAAAACAATATCAAATCGGTTCGAGTATTAACGCGATCTTTAAATAATCTTAACCCCGCCCTCCCCCGGAAACCCAAAAATTTCCCCCACCGATTGAGAACCACTGGTACAATAGATTCATCTACACGGTGACCGTCTCTAACAGTGTAACACTGCATCAACTGATCCGAGACAAAACATCACTTACTGGGGTAAAGCCAATCAAGATAGGGTACAGCAGCCTGGTTGTCAATGTGTAGTTGTAGGTTGACAAGGAATTACTCCGGTACCAGTCAATCAACGTCACTAAAGATGGATATTCTAGAGGCTCCTCTATTCCGAAAGCATTGTCTTTGCACATAATTTTGACTGGTTTCACTTCATTGTTCATTCTGAAAAAGATGTAAAGTTACTATAAAATCTTAGTGCCGGAACGAGAGGATTCCTTCCCTATCAACATGATAGAATGAGCTAAATTTAAGATGGGGTGTGCACAAGTAGTCAGAGACCCAACGATAGAAGAATTCCTATTTTATCCCATCCTTACAATCCCCCCCCCCCCCCCACACACACATAATATGCACACACATATTCACACATACATATATACATACAAATATACTTACATACACACGCACATACATTTACACACAAACAAATATACACACATTTACACATATTTACATAAACACTTGAATGGGGTCAGCATGGCAGAATGAATAAGAAAGCTAGTTAAACATCCGGTGTGCTGAAGCTGAGGTAGCAGGTTCAACTCCCACACCGGTCAGTTGGACTAACATTTTTATCTCGTCCTTGACTTGGGGACAAATGACAAGTACTTTTGATGGAGTGGGTTCACCTGACGGCGAGGGAAAGTTAGTTACATATCCTTTACAGAACGTCGCAGTCAACACCAGCATGTGTTGCTGGTGTGATCTCTAGGCAAGGTTACCTTCAGTTGTTTTCCATTGCTTTCTGATCGACCGGCACCCATCCCATTTGGTAAAATACCAACGCAAGGCGATCTGCAGCCAAATCACCCGCAGCTGTGTTTCGAACGAGGGTATACGGGATTACGAACTGCGTCCTAACACCGTCGCGGAGCCGGCTGCGAGGAAAAGAGGAAAGCTAACCCTCACGTAAAACAAGTCCAGTGTACTACTACAAGGAGCACGTGTATGGGCCGAGTTCAGAGCGAGCGCCAACAAAGAAGTTCACCGAGTATGCGACAAAACACTATCAAAGGTAATTACATGTCATTAGCAAATGGAAACCAAGAAAGCAATGAATGAGAGGCGAATAAAGTTCTAAGCAATGATTCTAAGCTAAATTTACCTTCTTGCTTTAACATTGATAAAACAGTTGAAATTTCAGCGCTGTCAAATACCAGCTATCCCACCCAGCATATATGACAGGTATACATGGCATGGCCCATCCCAAATACCAGCTATCCCACCCAGCATATATGACAGGTATACATGGCATGGCCCATCCCAAATACCAGCTATCCCAACCAGCATATATGACAGGTACACATGGCATGGCCCATCCCAAAACTGCAAGAATTTGGGTAATTAAACCAGCGACAGAAGATGGAAAAGGGGGGGGGGGGTAAATCACGATCATTGAACCGTTGGGCACGTTCTATTCTACCACGGATTAGAGTTGCCAGATACGTAGTCACCAAAGGGAGATAAGACCACACCAAAAAAAAACGAGGGCAAAGGAGGACATACTGAATATTTCATTTGAATCGTTCCGGATTAAACCCACAATCAGTACAATTTTATTACAATAGCTGCCAATAAGTATCTTACTCTTAGTGAATCCACGAAGAAACAATCATGTTAAAAAATAAATTCGATGGAGGTCTTTTTCCGAATGCTAAAAACTAAACGGCGGATTGTATAATTATTACCTTATAATCTTTATTAATTACACAACATATTTCTCGGAGGAGCCAGCTTTTCGTAGGAGATCCTCGTTAGCAATCACATATGCATAAAACTGTTCACAGGTAAGATTCTTCAAATTGTACTTTGTTAGAATGATGCCCTTTACAGAGTCGAGCTGAAAAGCAACATGCATTTGGGCAACTTTGGAAAAATGAACACTGTTCATGCAAGAGTCTTTCAAAAATCATTCTTGTCTTGCACAAATGATTTCAGGCCACAGTATTGGTCAAACAATTGCACAACATCTACAATAATACCCTTCTCTTTCAAGTAAAATATGCAAGTTAGCAGAAATGCATAGACTACATTTTAACAATGTATAGGGAGGCCCCGATATACGTCGCTTCGGTTAACGCCGTTTCGCTATAACGTCGTTATCACATAGGGGACATAAGTTCACTTTACGTCGCTACGTTCCGCCATAACGTCGTCACCTGTGTTGCGTGTGGAGCAACTACGTAATGCCTCTACCTCGTAGTATTACCGATGTTGAACGTCTCCTTAGTTTCTGTTGTCAGTTTTGCGTTAACGTCGCCATTTTACATTTTGTGTAGTAGCCAGAATGTGTGCACGACTTTTGTTAATTTGACGACGTACATGCTATTCGACGACAGATCGGTAACTTAGCCACTAAATCTGGCTTTGAAGGGATAGAGGAAGCTGACATTGATGAGTTGCTTGCATCATATGGAGAAGAGTTGTCTGTAGACCTAATGCAACTCCACGTACAGAGAGCTCAGCGGGAAGAGAAGCACCCTGTTGCAACCCTCCCCCGTCCTCGAATGTTGACAGCTGAACGTTGATCACAATTCGTTCCATTGATGTGGCAATTGGCATAATAAATGATGACCCGAACAGAACGGGTTACAGTTTCAGCCTCAGATGAAGAGGTGGAATTTAATGCCTCTACCTCCCAATAACTACCACTTGCCCTCCAACTCACATCTATTTGGTCAATAAAAAACAACCATCAAAATAAACGTTACATAATACACTTTCATTTAATTAAATGGGAAATAGTGTTTCGCTATACGTTGTTTCACTCAACGTCGCGTTTTCCAAGAACTAACCCCGATGTTAACCGGGGCCTCCGTGTAAACATACGGCAGTGTAGATACATTGTAAGTTTTAACAATACATAAAAGATTATAACAAAACAAGAAAAGCCGAACATTTTAAAGGTTTTTTTTAGCTATGCCTGCCAGATGGAGAATATTAGGCTAAAAAGGGGGATATGACCCCTTTGCAGGACGTCTAGCAACCCAATACTTTCTCGGTTTTTTTTTATTTTTTATTATTAGATATTTTTCAGCAGGCAAAATTTTATATTCTAGAACGGATGCCTGGAAAATAAGGCTTCTAAATAAATGAAAACTGGATCGTCATGACTGATTCAACAAAATATCTTACCATCCGTCCACAGTACGGCATAGATAGGAAGTACGATAGCCTCATACAAGCACTCGACTCTGCTCACAATTTCCTTGGGAAAACTGGTGTACCCGCCATTGTAATGAATCCGCATTGCCCTTTCTGGGGCAGTTACTGTTCCCGCCATTGAAACGAATCCGCATTGCTCTGTCAGGGACAGTTACTGTTCCCACAACTAATAAATCCACATCGCTCTCCCTTGGCAGCTTCAACACGGCTCAGATCATTGATCCACCAGTGGCCAGGCTGGTACCTACCCAGGGTGGCTGCACACGTAGATGAATAGGTCTTATAAACCTTCACGCTTGGGAGGAAGCCGTGGCCAAGAGGTAACGGTGTCTGCTTCAGGCTCTGAAGCCACTGGGTTTGATCCTACATAGGGCCGGGCATTTTTTCAAGAAAAAAGGGGGAGGAGAGAGGGAGAAGCTCACGCCTGGCACCCCCTTCACCCCACCCTTGCACTCCATCATGACAGTATAGACATTTGCACCCCATCATGACAGTATAGACATTTGCACCCCATCATGACAGTATAGACATTTGCACCCCATCATGACAGTATAGACATTTGCACCCCATCATGACAGTATAGACATTTGCACCCCATCATTGACTTACAGAATATGTTATTTACTATTGTGATCACTGTCTATGCACACTGTATTAAGTAAAGAACTACAATAAAGAACAAGTACTCACTTGAGCACCAAGACATAACATCCAGATTGTGATGAATCTCGGACCAAGAAAGAACCTTGTTGAAGGGGCATTACAATGGCTTTGGCTTGTTCTTTAGTTAACCCCGGCCAGTACCAAGGGGCTTCTTTGAGCCTCTCAGAGGGAGGTTGAGGAGGAAAGCCTATATCATCTGTCCTTGGAGATGGTGCTGTAGTAATAAATACATTGTAGTAATAAATGCATTGTAGTAGTAAATCTAAGTGATAGTAAATACTAGACTGCTGTAGTGTAGTGAGGTACATGACGTTCATACAATAGAAAACTGCACAGTACACACCTGAACGACGGGGGACACTTTCAGTGGTTAACTATTTGCTGCCCTTAAATTGTGTACTAAAGTTTGTCGTACGCGCGACAGCAGTGTGCCGTTCTCAGCTTCTGCCGCACTGTGTGGTCAGCCGTCCATTATACTGTGCTACTATAGTCAGCCGTCCATTATACTGTGCTACTATAGTCAGCCGTCCATTATACTGTGCTACTATAGTCAGCCGCCCATTATACTGTGCTACTATAGTCAGCCGCCCATTATACTGTGCTACTATAGTCAGCCGCCCATTATACTGTGCTACTATAGTCAGCCGCCCATTATACTGTGCTACTATAGTCAGCCGCCCATTATACTGTGCTACTATAGTCAGCCGTCCATTATACTGTGCTACTGTGGTCAGCCGTCCATTATACTGTGCTACTGTGGTCAGCCGTCCATTATACTGTGCTACTGTGGTCAGCCGTCCATTATACTGTGCTACTGTGGTCAGCCGTCCATTATACTGTGCTACTGTGGTCAGCCGTCCATTATACTGTGCTACTGTGGTCAGCCGTCTATTATACTGTGCTACTGGTCAGCCGTCCATTAAACTTCTGGTCAGCCATCCATTTTACTGTTTACTGTAGTGAGAAGCGGATGGCCGAGTGACTAGAATGCCGGATCTCCTTCGGGATACCCGGGTTCGAATCCGGTAAGGTGCGGATTATTTTCTGACGGGTCAAAACAAAAAACCTAGCCTACACAGTTCGCCGCGACTGCACTAGCCAGGCGAACTTTTTCAGTCAGTTTTGTGGTGCGGTAGTCGGCAGTCCATGACACCGTGGTGCGGTAGTCGGCAGTCCATGACACCGTGGTGCGGTAGTCGGCAGTCCATGACACCGTGGTGCTGTGGTTAGCCGTCCATGACAAAGGTGTAGTAGTCAGCCGTCCATTATACACTGGTGCACTAGTCAGCCGTCCATTATACACTGGTGCACTAGTCAGCCGTCCATTATACACTGGTGCACTAGTCAGCCGTCCATTATACACTGGTGCACTAGTCAGCCGTCCATTATACACTGGTGCACTAGTCAGCCGTCCATTATACACTGGTGCACTAGTCAGCCGTCCATTATACACTGGTGCACTAGTCAGCCGTCCATTATACACTGGTGCACTAGTCAGCCGTCCATTATACACTGGTGCACTAGTCAGCCGTCCATTATACACTGGTGCACTAGTCAGCCGTCCATTATACACTGGTGCACTAGTCAGCCGTCCATTATACACTGGTGCACTAGTCAGCCGTCCATTATACACTGGTGCACTAGTCAGCCGTCCATTATACACTGGTGCACTAGTCAGCCGTCCATTATACACTGGTGCACTAGTCAGCCGTCCATTATACACTGGTGCACTAGTCAGCCGTCCATTATACACTGGTGCACTAGTCAGCCGTCCATGACACACTGGTGCACTAGTCAGCCGTCCATGACACACTGGTGCACTAGTCAGCCGTCCATGACACACTGGTGCACTAGTCAGCCGTCCATGACACACTGGTGCACTAGTCAGCCGTCCATGACACACTGGTGCACTAGTCAGCCGTCCATGACACACTGGTGCACTAGTCAGCCGTCCATGACACACTGGTGCACTAGTCAGCCGTCCATGACACACTGGTGCACTAGTCAGCCGTCCATGACACTGGTGCACTAGTCAGCCGTCCATGACACTGGTGCACTAGTCAGCCGTCCATGACACACTGGTGCACTAGTCAGCCGTCCATGACACACTGGTGCACTAGTCAGCCGTCCATGACACACTGGTGCACTAGTCAGCCGTCCATGATACACTGGTGCACTAGTCAGCCGTCCATGATACACTGGTGCACTAGGTCAGCCGTCCATGATACACTGGTGCACTAGTCAGCCGTCCATTATACACTGGTGCACTAGTCAGCCGTCCATTATACACTGGTGCACTAGTCAGCCGTCCATTATACACTGGTGCACTAGTCAGCCGTCCATTATACACTGGTGCACTAGTCAGCCGTCCATTATACTCTTGTACTGTAGTCAGCCGTCCATTACACACTGGTACTGTAGTCAGCCGTCCATTATATTCTTGTACTGTAGTCAGCCGTCTCACTTGTACTGTAGTCTGCCGTCTATTATACTCTTGTACTGTAGTCAGCTGTCTATTATACTCTTGTACTGTAGTCAGCTGTCCATTACACTCTTGTACAGTAGTCAGCTGTCCATTACACTCTTGTACAGTAGTCAGCTGTCCATTACACACTGGTACTGTCGTCAGCCGTCCATTATACTCGTGTACTGTCGTCAGCCGTCCATTATACTCGTGTACTGTCGTCAGCCGTCCATTATACTCGTGTACTGTCGTCAGCCGTCCATTATACTCGTGTACGATAGTCAGCCGTCCATTATACTCGTGTACTGTCGTCAGCTGTCTCACTCTTGTACTGTAGTCAGCTGTCTCACTCTTGTACTGTAGTCAGCTGTCTCACTCTTGTACTGAAGTCAGCTGTCTCACTCTTGTACTCAGCCGTCTCACTCTTGTACTGTAGTCAGCTGTCTATTACTCTTGTACTGTAGTCAGCTGTCTATTACTCTTGTACTGTAGTCAGCTGTCTATTACTCTTGTACTGTAGTCAGCTGTCTATTACTCTTGTACTGTAGTCAGCTGTCTATTACACTCTTGTACTGTAGTCAGCTGTCTATTACACTCTTGTACTGTAGTCAGCTGTCTATTACACTCTTGTACTGTAGTCAGCTGTCTATTACACTCTTGTACTGTAGTCAGCTGTCTATTACACTCTTGTACTGTAGTCAGCTGTCTATTACACTCTTGTACTGTAGTCAGCTGTCTATTACACTCTTGTACTGTAGTCAGCTGTCTATTACACTCTTGTACTGTAGTCAGCTGTCTATTACACTCTTGTACTGTAGTCAGCTGTCTATTACACTCTTGTACTGTAGTCAGCTGTCTATTATACTCTTGTACTGTAGTCAGCTGTCTATTATACTCTTGTACTGTAGCCAGCTGTCTATTACACTCTTGTACTGTAGTCAGCTGTCTATTACACTCTTGTACTGTAGTCAGCTGTCTATTACACTCTTGTACTGTAGTCAGCTGTCTATTACACTCTTGTACTGTAGTCAGCTGTCTATTACACTCTTGTACTGTAGTCAGCTGTCTATTACACTCTTGTACTGTAGTCAGCTGTCTATTACACTCTTGTACTGTAGTCAGCTGTCTATTACACTCTTGTACTGTAGTCAGCTGTCTATTACACTCTTGTACTGTAGTCAGCTGTCTATTACTCTTGTACTGTAGTCAGCTGTCTATTACACTCTTGTACTGTAGTCAGCTGTCTATTACACTCTTGTACTGTAGTCAGCTCGTCTATTACACTCTTGTACTGTAGTCAGCTGTCTATTACACTCTTGTACTGTAGTCAGCTGTCTATTACTCTTGTACTGTAGTCAGCTGTCTATTAAACTCTTGTACTGTAGTCAGCTGTCTATTACTCTTGTACTGTAGTCAGCTGTCTATTACACTCTTGTACTGTAGTCAGCTGTCTATTACACTCTTGTACTGTAGTCAGCTGTCTATTATACTCTTGTACTGTAGTCAGCCGTCCATTATACTCGTGTACTGTCGTCAGCCGTCCATTATACTCGTGTACTGTCAGTCAGCCGTCCATTATACTCGTGTACTGGTAGTCAGCTGTCTCACTCTTGTACTGTAGTCAGCTGTCTATTATGCTCTTGTACTGAAGTCAGCTGTCTCACTCTTATACTGTAGCCAGCCGTCTCACTCTTGTACTGTAGTCAGCTGTCTATTACACTCTTGTACTGTAGTCAGCTGTCTATTACTCTTGTACTGTAGTCAGCTGTCTATTACTCTTGTACTGTAGTCAGCTGTCTATTACTCTTGTACTGTAGTCAGCTGTCTATTACACTCTTGTACTGTAGTCAGCTGTCTATTACACTCTTGTACTGTAGTCAGCTGTCTATTACAATCTTGTACTGTAGTCAGCTGTCTATTACAAACTTGTACTGTAGTCAGCTGTCTATTACACTCTTGTACTGTAGTCAGCTGTCGATTACACGTGTACTGTCGTCAGCCGTCCATTATACTCGTGTACTGTCGTCAGCCGTCCATTATACTCGTGTACTGTCGTCAGCCGTCCATTATACTCGTGTACTGTCGTCAGCCGTCCATTATACTCGTGTACTGTCGTCAGCCGTCCATTATACTCGTGTACTGTCGTCAGCCGTCCATTATACTCGTGTACTGTAGTCAGCTGTCTCACTCTTGTACTGTAGTCAGCTGTCTCACTCTTGTACTGTAGTCAGCTGTCTATTATGCTCTTGTACTGAAGTCAGATTTCTCACTCATACTGTAGTCAGCCGTCTCACTCTTGTACTCAGCCGTCTCACTCTTGTACTGTAGTCAGCTGTCTATTACACTCTTGTACTGTAGTCAGCTGTCTTACTCTTGTACTGTAGTCAGCTGTCTATTACACTCTTGTACTGTAGTCAGCTGTCTATTACACTCTTGTACTGTAGTCAGCTGTCTATTACACTCTTGTACTGTAGTCAGCTGTCTATTACACTCTTGTACTGTAGTCAGCTGTCTATTACACTCTTGTACTGTAGTCAGCTGTCTATTACACTCTTGTACTGTAGTCAGCTGTCTATTATACTCTTGTACTGTAGTCAGCTGTCTATTATACTCTTGTACTGTAGTCAGCTGTCTATTACACGTGTACTGTAGTCAGCTGTCTATTACACGTGTACTGTAGTCAGCGGTCTATTACACTTGTACTGTAGTCAGCTGTCTATTACACTCTTGCACTGTAGTCAGCTGTCTATTACACTCTTGCACTGTAGTCAGCTGTCTATTACTCTTGTACTGTAGTCAGCTGTCTATTACACTCTTGTACTGTAGTCAGCTGTCTATTATACTCTTGTACTGTAGTCAGCTGTCTATTATACTCTTGTACTGTAGTCAGCTGTCTATTACACTCTTGCACTGTATTCAGCTGTCTAACTCTTGTACTGTAGTCAGCTGTCTATTACACTCTTGCACTGTAGTCAGCTGTCTATTACACTCTTGTACTGTAGTCAGCTGTCTATTACACTCTTGTACTGTAGTCAGCTGTCTATTACACTCTTGTACTGTAGTCAGCTGTCTATTATACTCTTGTACTGTAGTCAGCTGTCTATTACACTCTTGTACTGTAGTCAGCTGTCTATTATACTCTTATACTGTAGTCAGCTGTCTATTACACTCTTGCACTGTAGTCAGCTGTCTATTACACTCTTGCACTGTAGTCAGCTGTCTATTCTAATACTGTAGTCAGCTGTCTATTCTACTCTTATACTGTAGTCAGCTGTCTATTACACTTGTACTGTAGTCAGCTGTCTATTATACTCTTATACTGTAGTCAGCTGTCTATTACACTCTTGTACTGTAGTCAGCTGTCTATTACTCTTATACTGTAGTCAGCTGTCTATTACACTCTTGCACTGTAGTCAGCTGTCTATTATTCTAATACTGTAGTCAGCTGTCTATTATACTCTTGTACTGTAGTCAGCTGTCTATTACACTCTTGTACTGTAGTCAGCTGTCTATTATACTCATACTGTAGTCAGCTGTCTATTACACTCTTGCACTGTAGTCAGCTGTCTATTACTCTTATACTGTAGTCAGCTGTCTATTATACTCTTGTACTGTAGTCAGCCGTCTATTATACTCTTGTACTGTAGTCAGCTGTCTATTACTCTTATTCTGTAGTCAGCTGTCTATTACACTCTTGCACTGTAGTCAGCTGTCTATTACACTCTTGCACTGTAGTCAGCTGTCTATTATTCTTATACTGTAGTCAGCTGTCTATTACACTCTTGCACTGTAGTCAGCTGTCTATTATTCTTATACTGTAGTCAGCTGTCTATTATACTCTTGTACTGTAGTCAGCTGTCTATTACACTCTTGTACTGTAGTCAGCTGTCTGTTATACTCATACTGTAGTCAGCTGTCTATTACTCTTATACTGTAGTCAGCTGTCTATTACTCTTATACTGTAGTCAGCTGTCTATTATACTCTTGTACTGTAGTCAGCCGTCTATTATACTCTTGTACTGTAGTCAGCTGTCTATTATACTCTTGTACTGTAGTCAGCCGTCTATTATACTCTTGTACTGTAGTCAGCTGTCTATTATACTTGTGTCAGCTGTGGCAGAAAAAGAAAATTAACTAGTAGAAGACAGCGGGGAAACACCTGCGTCTTTAGCATGCTCTGAAGAAACAGACTGGAGAATCTGGTGACGCTGTCAGAGAAAAGAGCCTGCAAGAGAGAGAAATACGTTTATTGTCAGCCCCTGTAAACATACTAAGGACCATCCAGGGGAGAAGCTATGCCATTAACAGACAAAGGTTGAACACACCGATTTTCCACCAAACATCCTGCACCGACCAGACTGAAGTGATGTCAATAGTGTTAACATTTTGTAACCAAAAGTACATTTTTTGTATTGGGAATTAGCTGTCAGCGCATTTTCCAACGATATCAGAATGTGGGCTAGTTTGCCTTGCCTCTGTTGTGTTAGTTAAGACTAAGAAAGCACATCTTAAATGTGTTATTAGCCTGACGACCTGTCAGTTTAAGGCTGGCAATGCCACTAATGGAATGTAGGTAGACACCATTTGGTTCAACGTGGGAGATACGACGTAAACAGACTAACCAAATTTTGCAGAGAAGACGGCGCCTAGTTTGCCGAGTTGGAATGCAAAGGGCAAAGGCAGAAAGGGTAAAATGAGATTGGTAACTACACCTGCAGAGAGTGGTTTGTAAAACAATTGAATGTTTAAGATAAACAGGATATTCAACAGACTAACCATTACCTTACAAGAGAAGGCTGATTAATTTCTCTAAGGAGGGGAGGATCATGCTGGTTCATATATGTTGGAGGCCAAGCTGTCCCAGAGCAGTCATTCATGGGATGGTGAATAGCAATGTGTGATTGAAATTATTCCAACTCTTGCAGTTATGTTCTTTATGTAGAATGGGGTTAGAGTCTGCTGTCTAACGAAATGGCTAATTCTGGATATATACTGATGATTTCCTTTTTGCTGATAATCGAAATATATTTTGTGACTACTACTAGGAAAATATATAGATTATCTTGGTAAGACAGATTTCATGTTAGGTGTAATAATAGTGACTTCAGTATATTGTTTCATATATTAGGAGCATGCTTTAATGTGAAATATATGTTTGTGAATAATAAACATGTCATGGTTATGTAGTCCTCTGCCCTGAAAGAGGTATGTGATGGACAATATTTTTGTGACGATGGCAATATGAGTTGGAGATATAGCAGTGGAGTGGACCAATGGGTAGTTGAGTGTACTACTGAATATGAAGCTCGGTGCACGAAATGGATAAGACAATGCCTTGCAAACATGATAAAGGGATGACTTTCATGTAGATATGTGTGTGGGCGACAGGCACAGCTAGTTATAGGAGGGACAACACACAACAGAGCAGATGCAGATATGTTGTGTGGCTATTGAGCTCTTGAATCTCTCCAAATTTTATTGTGAGGATGAGTACATTTGTGTGTCTGTATTGACAGATGATGGGTGGTGGTCCCTTGATACATGTGGGTTTCCTAAAACTGGGAACAACGCTGGCCTGAATGGTGCAATCCTCAGTGAATTGCATGAGGAGCAGAGGACGTTCTTTAACGTTTGCCACTCAGAACGGCCCATTTTCACACGAGTGAAGATAAGTGGCATGGCAAACCATGTAATTTCAATACTCCTTGGTAACCGGAGGTCAACAACAGTTAATCATCAGTTCAATCCAAATTAAACAACCGTAGAATCACCTTCGACCTACAGTTATCCTTCCACACTAGAGCTTAGACAATAGACAATCAGCAAGAGGAACATTTAACCCCAGCATTTAGATTAGCTGAAGACAGAGCATTCAGAATTATTTGATACAACTAGAACTTTCTGATAGTTCAAATGCGATTGATATTTGGACAATTATGTCAGTTGTGTATAATGTTATATATACAGTATGTCTATGGAGCATATTATTTTCACCAAGTTATTACAATAGTATAATCTACTGTGTTATTCAGTTTTGGTTTTAATCAGAAAAGTGTACGTCCTGTGTTCAATAACACTAACAGTGCTACTCCATTTGACAAAATCGAGCTAGCTGGTGGTGGGGATACATCTCGCTTGCACTCTAATCGGAGTGATCTTTATTTTCTCTCAAAGCAGTGATTTCCCTTGTGCTCTCGTGGCCTTCTATTAGAAAACCGCACTTATTCCTAGTGGGATCTTATAGTATATCGGATTTTTATCACTCGGGAGTCTTACGAGCCAATTCCCGGTTTTCCTATAATAGCTGACAACTGAGAATTGGGGACATCGATCTCCCATTTATACTTTTGTATACCACAAACAGACAAGGGATGATGAACACACCGGCTCTCCAAACATTCTGCACCGACCAGATTGAAGCGATGCCTTTGACATACAAGGGATGAACACACCAGTTTTCTAACAAACATCCTGCACGGACCAGATAGCACTATTGCGCATACTAACAGTATGGCACTGAAAACAGTCTGTTGTGGGTTAGAAAAATGTCCGAATATGGATAGAGCATTTCTTTGAAACTTGAGGCACTATGGAATTACTCAGAAAATCATTAACTTAAGGGGTATGTAAAGACATGAAACGCAGAGTTCATGAGGGGGAAACTTACATTTGAAATACAAACATGAGATTGACAGGGTTGCATTTTGTCAACCTTGTTCCTACTGATTATAGAACAGATTTAGAAAACTACCGACAGAAATGACATTTTACGGGTTCGACTTTCAATTGAACGATCTGAACTGCCCTAACGACGTTTCTTGTCCCATACACGAAATGACTTGCAAAGCAAACAGTGGAATATAATTGGATATAAAAATGCATAGGGGCACATGAAGAGGAAAGGGGGGAGGGGAGAGAATCAAGCAAGTGAACCTGATCGTCAATAGTGAAATAAAGAGGTTTGAATTGCAGTCAAACCTCGGTTTTCGTTGATAATCCACCCGAAAACAATCGACAAAACCTGAAACCGACGAAAACGGGCATTGTTTTCCAAATAAATCAATCTGAATCCAATTCATTCATTCTAGATACTCCAAATACATATTATAGAGAATAAATAGTGTTTAATAATATTTTTCGGCCACAGACGTGTCCGAACTCGCACTTTCGCCGTGCCTTATAATATATGCCAGTGCGCTTCTTGAATTTTTCAAACCATACATCTGCTGGCCTTTAAATCACTAAGTACACAACATTCATCCCAGTCGTTCTCTTAATGAGATCGGCAGTCAACAGACTGACTTTTTCACATATTGCACCCGAAACAGAATCGTCATCTGTTTTTGATTTATCCAAATTAATAACTGTTCGACATCAATTGAGATCGTTTAGTTAGCACATTCATGTCTTTCGCTAAATTAGCCTCTTTTTTCTTTTTTTTTTCGCCACAATGAAATATCGTGGCTGGTGACTTCGCGTACATGCGGCGGATTTCAGCAATCTCAATTCCGCTCTCGCATTTTATTATCATCGTGATGTTCACACAAGACAACGCCAAACTGAGTGGAAGGCGTGGAGTCCCTTTGTTTTCGCAAAATTAGCAGCGAGATCATGTGGGCACGCCGACGAAACCCGAGGCGATTGACGAAAACAGACAATTTTTTCGCGGAAAATCGACAACCGAAACCGATAACAGAAACCGTCGGAAAGCGAAACCGACGGAAAGCAAAACCGACGGAAAACAAAACCGACGGAAAGCCAAAACCGACGAAACCCAAAGGCGACGAAACCCAAAGGCGACGAAACCCAAAGGCGACGAAACCCAAAGGCGACGAAACCCAAAGGCGACGAAACCCCAGGCGACGAAACCCCAGGCGACGAAACCCAAAGGCGACGAAACCCAAAGGCGACGAAACCCAAAGGCGACGAAACCCAAAGGCGACGAAACTCAAAGGCGACGAAACCCAAGGTTTGTATATCTAAACAGTGAAACAATATTACAAAAGACGCCTTTCCTAGCTCTAGGACAGTAGTTCAAGCTTTTCAAGCAGAGGGGCCATATCTACTATTTTCGGTAGTTAAACGGGCCACAACGTTATAAAACAAATAACGAGGCTTCGCGTGCCACTTTCTGACAGCTGGCGGCCACACATGGCCCGCGGGCTGTGGTTTGGGAACCTCTGCAATAGGACAATTGATGACAAAACTTGCCTGCCTAGAACAAAGACGGTTTATTGCTGCTGTATGGATGACAAACAAGTCAAATGGCTAAAGCAATTAATACCGTGCCTGCTAAGTAAAGGCTAACACGATATAACATTTATTATTGTGAGGTTGAGTTTTAAAAGAAAAAGGATTCCAGCAAATCAAGCAGTGGGGAAACTGCCGGCATTGGACAGTATACAAATGAGAAAACATAAATAGAAAGTCATTTCTCTGGAGCATATTGGACAAATGAAACTGGCGTGAAAAACGCGAAGAAGAAAATTAGAGATGAATCAAGCAATAGGGACCAGAACAGAGAGAGCTACAAGAGAGCAAAACAGGTCGGCTTAGCTGAGTTCGTTGAGAGACTGCTCCAATGGGATTCATTCATTCAGTGGCATGTCCTTGGCAGAACTTCGCTCCCATAACAATCGTCTGGAACACTCGGTTATCAGCAACATGTTCCGCGTCCGATACGCCCATCTGGAGATCATCTGCCACATCCTGCACGCATCTTATCTCTGGTCTTCCTCTTCCCCGTGCGTCCTAATGGGATTCCATCCATCCATCATGTGCCATGCCGATAAGCGTGGGCGGTCATGTTTTGCCATCTCACTCAATCAAAGAGTCGTAGAGCAGCTCCGTTTGTCTGTCTCAACCATGCCACGTGGCCAAGGCATCCAGGTATTTACTTCTTGGTCTCTTCCCTTCGATCTTGCCAGATGTCACCAAGTTCTCCAATTCATTTCTTCTCATAACATGCCCAAAACATTTTGACTGTCTACATCTAATGTCTCTAATCAGTTTACGATCTTTAATTGTTTCTTGAAGGACTTGTTCATTAGTTTTTCTGTCTATCCATGGTATTCTTTGCATTTTCCTCAGAAACCACATTTCCACAGCCATCAGCTGTTTTTCAGCTTGACAGCTCATTGTCCACGCTTCACATCCATACAAAATTATAGGTTCTATGTAGCACTTCAACACTTTTTCTCGTTTCAATTGATATCTTTTCATTGGTCAGTATGTTTTATTCTTGCAAAAGGCTACCTTCGCAATGGAAACTCTTGTTCTAATCTCTTCAAGGCATCTCCCATCAAATGTTATGACTGTTCCAGGACAGCTGTACCGATTCACTTGTTTAAGAATATGCCCAATTACTTGTATATCACATTCTGGCATTTCTTCCTGGTGACGACCATAATCTGTCTTCTTACAATTCAAATCTAACCCTAGTTGTTCACTGTGCGTAACAACCACATCTACTCAATGTTGCAGATCCTATTCATTGTCTGCAATCAAGACTATCATCTGCATATCTCGTTGATGTATCGTCCCCGAGTGTTGATTCCTTCCATTTCTATATTTCTGAAAATATTTTCACTTTACAGGGGAATAAAGATCTGGAGACACACATCCGTCTCACCACCTCTTAATAGGCTCATATTGACCTATTTCATTATCAATTCTTAATGGCAGCTTGTTTCCAATATATATTTTAGTTTTGTTTTTCTTTACAAGTCTAAGGTCTGTTCCATCAATTTGTAGATCAAGCATCCTTATGTCGACATGTCTCACTTTATCGAACGCCTTTGTGTAGTCAATAAAGCAAAGATGTAGATCTTTGTTTACTTCTATAGAACGTTCAATTACTGTTCTCAGTATATACACAGCATTTACTGTACCCTTGCCTTCTACAAACCCACATTGTTCTATTTCAGGTTGTGTTTTCTTCCTAACTCTTTGCATGATAATTCTTAGAAAAATCTTCGTGATATGACTCATCACTAATTGTTCGATGTTTATCATATTCCAAGGCTCCTGATTTCTTTGGGATTTCAATAAACACAGAGTTACATAATTCATGAGGTGTATCTCCAGTATCATATATTGTATTCATGAGTCTGGAAACTATTCCTTTAAAGCATTCATTATTTCTGTGATGCTGTCTGAACAGGGTGTCTTGCTAGTCCGCATTGTTTGAATTCTTAACCTCCATCTTCAAAATTGATGGTCCATCATCATTATTTTGAATATCATACTGTTCTGTTACCATAATTTTTTACATAATCTGACCTTACATGTAAAATGATCATTTTCTATGAATTTATGGGATTAAAGATCAAAATTCTGACCAACTGTAAATTACGAGAATACATCACGTGATGGTCGAGATCCGCAGAAAAGAGCCAGTCACATATTTGGCTTAGATACAACACTTGCTGGGGCGGTCTTACTGTGTTTTTGACTCACCTGGAAGGGGGGAAGGTGGGTGTCACCTGGTTATATATGGAGGGGGGTGGGTGTCATCTGGTTATAAATGGGGGGGGGGGGGTCTCTGGTTTATTCTGCTTAAATAACTTGAAATTGTATGCTCACGAAAACTACAAGCTGATAGCAAAACCTAGAAGTACAGGCTAATGCTTGTGGTCAGTAAGCAAGGTGTATATGTGCAGAAGTTTAAAAAAAAAATAAAGATATGTTCGCCCTCATGGCAATACACGACCTGTCAACCATATTGCCAGCATGAGGTCCTGCAATTTTGTTATCAAATCTCAAGATGTACTATCCCCTTTATGTTCTCTTTTGCTTGTAAACTCTTTACATGTAATTAAAAATGGAATGACTAACTGCAGCAAATTAGCCTTGAGGTCACTGCCTAGGCCACCATCTTAACTTTAAAATCTATTTCTCGTGCAGCGGTGAGATGCCTCAATACAAACAGTCCGCAGTTTCCCTGCTTTTTCTGGAACGGCTGGAATACGCCGGAGTTTCTTGTCTGTGTTTTCTGGAAGAGTAGCGGATATGCTATAGGTGCTCTTCCCCGTTTCCTCTAGAACAATTTGCGGACACGCTAGAGCTTCTCTTCCTTGTTTCCTCTGGAACAACTCGCGAATATGCTAGTTTATCCTCCACGTTTCCTCTGGAACAACTTACGAATATGCTAGATTTTTCTCGTCCCTGTTTCCTTTCGAACAACTCACGCACGGATATGCTATAGTTTCTCATCCCAGTTTCCTCTGGAACAACTCACGGATATGCTATCATTTCTCTTCCCTGTTTCTTCTGGAAACAACTCGCGGATATGCTAGAATTTCTCTTCCCTGTTTCCCCTGGAACAACTCTCGGATAGGCTAGAGTGTCTCTTCCCGGTTTCCTCTGGGACAGCTCGCGGATATGCTAGAGTTTCTCTTTCCCGTTTCCTCCGGACCAACTCACGAATATGCTGGAGTTTCCATTCTTTGTTTTCTTAATTCTGGATATTCTGGTGGTGCTCCTGTTTTATATTTATTAGTCATTTGCGGAATTCACCTGTACATGTACATTTTATATTCAAAGCCGATAAGCATGAGTGGTCATGGATCGTCATCTTAGACGATCATCAATCTCGGATAAAGTCTGTTTTCATTATGTCATATCATCCAATTATTTATCTCGGCATACCTCTTGCTCGTTTCCTATCAGTTTTGCCAGTTTCCAGTTTCTCCCCAGAACTAACTCCAAAAATCTCCGTTCAATATCTCAGTTTACGCTTGCTTATTGTCTTAACACGCATGTAGCAATATAGGTCTTGTATATAATTTACTTTGTCACTGCCATTGACAACTTATAGGTTAGTATTGGTCCATCTTGCAAAAGACTACCTATCTTTGGAAGGCACCTTCTTTCGAGATTGCTTATCGGTTCGGTTTACTTGGATGTTACATCGCATTTATTTTTTGATGACTAATCCCTTTATATTAATTTAATTCCAAATCTTGCTCACTTGGAATCTAAATTCTACAGATTGTTCATTGTCCGCAGACAATACTGTATCGGTTATATTCTCTAATAACGATTCCTCTCATATCCTCTAAATTTCTCCCTTTCGTTGTGTATGGAAAAGGTCTGGAGACATGCATTATTGTAGCACAACGTGTCTTATTACTACGCAAACGAAATAGCGGGAGACCTAAAAAGAAGAGAATTACAGACAGGCGAATAATGAAACGATGGTGTGAACTACAGGAGATAGCAACCATGGGGTGAGCTACAGGAGATAGCAACCATGATGTGAGCTACAGGAGATAGCAACCATGATGTGAGCTACAGGAGATAGCAACCATGATGTTAGCTAGAGGAGATGGCAAACATGATGTGAGCTACAGGAGATAGCAACCATGGTGTGAGCTACAGGAGATATACCATGGTGTGAGCTACAGGAGATGGCAACCATGGTGTGAGCTACAGGAGATATACCATGGTGTGAGCTACAGGAGATAGCAACCATGATGTGAGCTAGAGGAGATGGCAAACATGATGTGAGCTAGAGGAGATGGCAAACATGGTGTGAGCTACAGGAGATAGCAACAGCAACCATGTGTGAGCTACAGGAGATAGCAACCATGTGTGAACTACAGGAGATAACCATGGTGTGAGCTACAGGAGATAGCAACCATGGTGTGAACTACAGGAGATAGCAACCATAGTGTGAACTACATGAGATGGCAACCATGGTGTGAACTACATGAGATAGCAACCATGGTGTGTGCTACAGGGGATGGCAACCATGGTGTGAACTACAGGGGATGGCAACCATGGTGTGAACTACAGGGGATGGCAACCATGGTGTGAACTACAGGAGATAGCAACCATGGTGTGAACTACAGGAGATAGCAACCATAGTGTGAGCTACAGGAGATAGCAACCATGGTGTGAGCTACAGGAGATAGCAACCATGGTGTGAGCTACAGGAGATAGCAACCATGGTGTGAGCTACAGGAGATAGCAACCATGGTGTGAGCTACAGGAGATATACCATGGTGTGAACTACAGGAGATAGCAACCATAGTGTGAACTACATGAGATGGCAACCATGGTGTGAACTACAGGAGATAGCAACCATGGTGTGAACTACAGGAGATAGCAACCATGGTGTGAGCTACAGGAGATAGCAACCATGGTGTGAGCTACAGGAGATAGCAACCATGGTGTGAGCTACAGGAGATATACGATGGTGTGAACTACAGGAGATAGCAACCATAGTGTGAACTACATGAGATGGCAACCATAGTGTGAGCTACTGGAGATGGCAACCATGGTGTGAGCTACAGGAGATGGCAACCATGGTGTGTGCTACAGGGGATGGCAACCATGGTGTGAACTACAGGAGATAGCAACCATGGTGTGAACTACAGGAGATAGCAACCATGGTGTGAACTACAGGAGATAGCAACCATAGTGTGAACTACATGAGATAGCAACCATGGTGTGAGCTACTGGAGATGGCAACCATGGTGTGAACTACAGGGGATGGCAACCATGGTGTGTGCTACAGGGGATGGCAACCATGGTGTGAACTATAGGGGATGGCAACCATGGTGTGTGCTACAGGGGATGGCAACCATGGTGTGAACTACAGGGGATGGCAACCATGGTGTGAACTACAGGAGATAGCAACCATAGTGTGAACTACAGGAGATAGCAACCATGGTGTGAGCTACAGGAGATATATACCATGGTGTGAGCTACTGGAGATGGCAACCATGGTGTGAGCTACAGCAGATAGCACCTAAAAAAAAAAAATACTCGCGTGTTTTGATTGAGGACGTTAAGCCCACCTGAGGTATCAAGGCCAGCAGTAGCACACCTCTCTCTACTTTATGACCAATGTTTATGGCAGCTGGTTTCCAGCATTTTTACAAATCTGACATTTGCTGGTGTCTGTGGAGAAGTAAAAGCGAACGGGATTAGCAATCCCGAATACCGCTTTCAAATCAGTTGCAGGCGATTTCGAAGCAGACCGCCTTTCGTTAATTTTTAAAAATGGTATGAAAATCAGTCGTTCAGAACGCAATGGTAAAATACCGAACGTTAACTTGCTTAGTAAATCACAAATCAAAGAATACTAGGGGTGAATGCAACATCATGTAAAGGGCAATAATTTGCAGATCTGCAAACATCTATCATGTCGGCATGTCTTACTGTAACGAAGTCTGTGTGTGGTCAATGAAGCCACTATGAAGATATCACTGGTAAGTTCGGGAAACCATTTTGTATAATTTATGGCCCATGTGGTGCTCCAAAGAGCTGCTTTGTGTTCTATCAAAGATTAAGATATAGGCTTATTGTGGTTATTCTGCCATTGTCTGGATCCATGGAGTTCTGTCTAAGGTTAGGAAATAGGCTTATTGTGGTTATTCTACCATTGTCTGGGAGTTGTGTCGAAGGTTAGGATATAGGTTTATTGTGGTTATTCTACCATTGTCTGGGAGTTCTGTCGAAGGTTAGGATATAGGTTTATTGTGGTTATTCTGCCATTGTCTGGATTCATGGAGTCCTTGTCTGTGCATGCCTCTACGCCGTATGAAAGCTACAGATTAGGTTACAAACATCTCAACTTACCTGGCGGTTGAAATGGCAAGACTTCGGGAAGATCTGGCGGGTCCTCTCCCCAGCAACCTGCTCGAATCATCTCTATCAGCATGTCATTGTAGACTTTAATATGATTTCTAAGTTCCCTACGAACAAACAAATAACATAGTAAACAAACAATATTTAAGTATTGACTGCAGGTAGATGTGTACAGGTGAAGTGTGTACAGGTGAAGTGTGTACAGGTGAAGTGTGTACAGGTGAAGTGTGTACAGGTGAAGTGTGCACAGGTGAAGTGTGCACAGGTGAAGTGTGCACAGGTGAAGTGTGCACAGGTGAAGTGTGCACAGGTGAAGTGTGCACAGGTGAAGTGTGCACAGGGGAAGTGTGCACAGGGGAAGTGTGCACAGGGGAAGTGTGCACAGGGGAAGTGTGCACAGGGGAAGTCTGCACGCCTGAAGTGTGCACAGGCGAAATGTGCAACGAATGCTTAAAACTAGACAAACGGATTGAAGTATAAGCACGCGAGTTTACTACGCTCACACATCACACGCAGGCGATTCCTAGAATTTAGCTAAAGTGCACTTCAGTTAACGTAGAAAACAAAACCTGTGGCGGGCGGTGCAACACTAGGTTAGTGTTACGCCAAGAACTTGGTTAGTAGGTGAACGTCCAAGAACTTGGTTAGTAGGTGAACGTATTACTTTTACAAACGCTGCTGTCAATGTGAAGCTGTTGGCTTAGACACAAAATACTGCTAGTGAAGACATGTTAAACGTTTACGCCCATTTTGTGTGTGTGTGTGTGAAGTTTTCAGCACGATTGTGCTAGCCTAATCAATCACACGCGCAACTCGTTCAATCACTCCAGTGGTTCACAAAATATGGGACTGCTGTCCTTATGATCTCGATGCATATCCTTGAGAACCTGTACACATGCTAGTAATGCACTTTGTTAAATAGTGCATGTACAATAGTGTCGTGGTCTAGCTCTGACATGTACAATACAATCGTGGGCTAGCTGTGTACATGTACGATACAATCGTGGGCTAGCTGTGTACATGTCCGATACAATCGTGGGCTAGCTGTGTACATGTCGAATACAATCGTGGGCTAGCTGTGTACATGTCCAATACAATCGTGGGCTAGCTGTGTACATGTACAATACAATCGTGGGCTAGCTGTGTACATGTACAATACAATCGTGGTCTATGTACATGTACAATACAAGTCAATCGTGGCTTAGCTCTGTACATGTAAAATACAATCGTGGTCTATCTCTGTACATGTACAATACAACTGTGGTCTAGCTCTGTACATATACAATACAATCGTGGTCTACCTCTGTACATATACAATACATTCCGGTCTATGTACATGTACAATACAATCGTGGTCTAGCTCTGTACATATACAATACATTCCGGTCTATGTACATGTACAATACAATCGTGGTCTAGCTCTGTATATGTACAATACAATCGTGGTCTAGCTCTGTATATGTAAAATACAATCGTGGTCTAGCTCTGTACATAATACAATCGTGGTCTACCTCTGTACATGTACAATGCAATCGTGGTCTACCTCTGTACATGTACAATACAATCGTGGTCTAGCTGTGGACATGTACAATACAATCGTGGTCTAGTTCTGTACATGTACAATACAATCATGGTCTAGTTCTGTACATGTACAATACAATCGTGGTCCAGCTCTGTACATGTACAATACAATCGTGGTCTAGCTCTGTACATGTACAATACAATCATGGTCTAGTTCTGTACATGTACAATACAATCGTGGTCTAGCTGTGGACATGTACAATACAATCGTGGTCTAGTTCTGTACATGTACAATACAATCGTGGTCTAGCTCTGTACATGTACAATTCAATCGTGGTCTCCCTCTGTACATGTACAATACAATCGTGGTCTAGCTGTGTACATGTACAATGCAATCGTGGTCTACCTCTGTACATGTACAATACAATCGTGTTCTAGCTGTGTACATGTACAATACAATCGTGATCTATTTCTGTACATGTACAATACAATCGTGGTCTATCTCTGTGCATGTACAATACAATCGTGGTCTATGTACATGTACAATACAATCGTGGTCTAGCTCTGTACATATACAATACAATCGTGGTCTAGCTCTGTATATGTACAATCGTGGTCTAGCTCTGTACATGTACAATACAATCGTGGGATAGCTGTGTACATGTACAATACAATCGTGGACTAACTATGTACATGTACAATACAATCGTGGTCTATCTCTGTACATGTACAATACAATCTTGGGATAGCTCTACATGTACACTATAATCATGGGCTAGCTGTGTACATGTAAAATACAATCGTGGGCTAGCTGTGTACATGTACAATACAATCGAGGGATAGCTGTGTACATGTACAATACAATCGTGGTCTAGCTCTGTACATGTACAATACAACACAATCGTGGCTTAGCTCTGTACATGTACAATACAACACAATCGTGGCTTAGCTCTGTACATGTACAATACACTCGTGGGCTATCTCTGTACATGTACAATATAATCGTGGTCTATCTCTGTACATGTACAATACAATCGTGTTCTAGCGCTGTACATGTACAATCGTGGTATATCTCTGTACATGTACAATACAATCGTTGTCTAGCTATGTACATGTACAATACAATCGTGGTCTAGTTCTGTACATGTACAATACAATCGTGGTCTAGCTATGCACATGTACAATACAATCGTGGTATATCTCTCTACATGTACAATACAATCGTGGACTAGCTATGTACATGTACAATACAATCGTGGTCTATCTCTGTACATGTACAATCGTGGTATATCTCTGTACATGTACAATACAATCGTGGTCTAGCTATGCACATGAACAGTGCCATGATGCCCGATGTCTTATGTAGCAGCGAACCCGGTTATGTACGGGGCCACAATATGTGCAAGGCGTCCTGTGATACATAATTCACCAATATGCATTACCCCATTATGGCGTCCAGAATATTCCTGTCTACCTTTATTTAACCAGCGTTTCCATCCTGTTTTAGGATATTGCGGTCAACATCAGCATCTTTCAGCTGTATGATTCCTAGGCTAGATTACGCTCATCAGCACGCTACGACTTTCTGAGCGCCCGGCTCCATACTCATATAAGTCACTGGCGCGACTCGAACCACTTCTAATTCTCGTGCGCTCACGTCAACCACGAGGGTTACGGAGAAAGCTGCTAACCTCTCGGCCAGGGAGACCGGCTGTCTACAACCTTACCAATTAATTTAGTTGCATGTCCTTCACATGACGTAGCAGTCAACCCGAGCATTTTGGCTGTCCGTGATTCCTTACAATATGCTATAAAGTCTGTCAAGTTTAAAAATAAAACGAGATTACACAACACTACTGAAGACGTGAGATTATACATCTACTGAAGACGTGAGATTACACATCTACTGAAGACGTGAGATTACACATCTACTGAAGACGTGAGATTACACATCTACTGAAGACGTGAGATTACACATCTACTGAAGACGTGAGATTACACATCTACTGAAGACGTGATTACACTACTGAAGACGTGAGATTACACATCTACTGAAGACGTGAGATTATACATCTACTGAAGACGTGAGATTATACATCTCCTGAAGACGTGAGATTACACATCTACTGAAGACGTGAGATTATACATCTACTGAAGAAGTGAGATTACACTACTGAAGACGAGATTACACATTTACTGAAAGTTAGATTACACAGCAACATCTACTGAGAAAGTGAGATTACACAGCAACATCTGAGGAAGTGAGATTCTTTTTACATTGCTCTCCGTCACTGATAATTCGCGAAACAAAAACGCAATTACAATCATATTCAGTTATAATCATTTTCAGTTATTTTACAGACTCAAGAGCCGTGATTAGTCTACTTACCTTATTCTGCTCCACGGAGGCCTGATCAAGATATGGCTAACCTCACTTATAAGCGTCATATGTGTTTCTTCTTGATCACTTTCGGCTTGCCATCGTAACAGTTTGGTGAAGTGTCGCAACAGTGCTTCCAGTGTACTTCTGTGACGGGGTGGCATTGCGCGGACAAGATCCGCCATGGTTGTAGATTCTCTGCCTATAAGTTGTTGAAGACAATGTCAAAAGCACACACAACTAAACGAACAACCTGTTCTAAAGCAATTAAAGACAAATCAAAAACAAAATTAAAAACTAAAATAAAACTAAAGCAATTAAGAACAAACAATTACATTGAATTTAAACAAAGATCAAGACTTAGAGAACCCTCGATTCCGGTGGCAAAACATGGGTGCGAAGCTTGGGTAGTTGGACAAATTAGCTGACAAGGACATACCCGCCGTTGAATATAAATGTTGCAGAAAAGCAATGAAAAATTCATTGGACGTTGAGAACAAACTGATAAGAACCACAAATTCAAGAAGAAATGCAGGCAAGAATAAGGAAAATGAAATATTGGATATATGAAAATATGAGTCTAGGAGAGACTTCAGAGAAATAAACCGGGAAAGTTGAGAAAAGGATGGATGCAAGATATGGTAGATAATGTACACGTGACAGCAACAACACGTGACTGCAACAACGCGTGACAGCAACAGAGTTATTGCATATGATCGACATTGGGGACGAAGGTCTGCACAGCATAAGCCATATAGGACCCGGCGATGAAGGTCATATCAGGTCTTACGAATGAGCTACCGTATAACGTACTTTGGCCTACTTTTTAGTAGCCGAATATTGGGCGGCGCTCACCAAACCCTACATTGCCCCGGGAAGGTTAACCCGGTCAACAAATGCCCGCAGAAGTCGGATGTGTCGGCCTAACGGCGCAAGAACGCAGCTCTGCTGTAAACAGGCACAACGCAATATCGTCCGGAAAAGAAAAAAAACTGATGAACGCAGAAGAAGAAACCCTACATTGTGCCAACGGCTTTGGCCAGAGGGACGCAACTGGTGGCGTACAAACCTTATCCTAGTGCGGGGAAATGCAACCTAAAGACAATGTCATGACAGGGCAAACCTGGCCCTAAATCTTGGTCGGCAACTGGTCTAGGACGGAAGCTCCGACAGGTGGACAGGCATTGCTTTGCTGATCAGACGCTTCTGCAGCTTATTCTAGATATATGGTGTTACCTTTCCTCTGGAGTAAACTAGGCATGGCCAACACGGTCTCTACAGTTAATCCCGGGCTGAAAAGAGGTCACATTCGATACCGCCATGGATTATAAGTATACCTTTAAGCACAATTATAACTATCGTCTATCAACGCAAGAAGTCAGTAATAGATAATCATATATACACGACCACGATATGTAAAACTATGGCTGCAATGGACACAGAGCAGAGAATGCTTTTCACACTATACCAGCACTTGATCCTCTCAGTAATTGATTATGGATTAGGTCTGCTCACTGTCTCAGAGAGTCAGCTGGTGAAGTTAAGAGCGCATACAGATCGAAGCTATGCGGGTAATTCTGGGATGCACTAGAGACACCCCAGTAGTGTGTATGCGTTACTTCCTTGGTTTACCGACGGTTGCTGGTAGGCTCAAGGTGATGCAGGCGAAGGCATACCTCAGAGTAGTTGCAGACACAGACCACCCACTGCATGAGGCGCTGGACGCAGTTAAGGGTCAGCGACTGATAAGAGGGAAATCATGGATGTCTCAGGCAGGCCCCTTGAAGAACATTAGGCGTGGAGAGGAGTGGGTCAGAGTGCCAGCGGAGCTGTCAGAATTGTGCAGAGTTATAATCACATTAAGCCAGGAGTGCAGGGAGTGGCCAGCAGGGGCCACGGAAGTGGAAATCCAGCAACTAATTCAGGACAATGCTCACTCGGGTGATGTTATTACACAGATGGCTCGGTGTCAAGAGGTGAGAAGTGGCTGGGGGTTCATAGCCAAAACCAATGGTCGACGTTTGGGGCAGGAGAGCCTGGCATATGATACAACATCGAGCTTAAGAATGGAGGTGGAGGCGGTCACTGCGGCTCTCCGCTGGATGGAGAATACGACACACACACATCGTGATTGTAACTGGCTCAGAAAGCATGCTGACGAGGGTGAGGACGGGCAGACTTCTTGCGGAGTGGCTTGCTTCGCTTCGGAGGTCACGGGTGACAAGCATCGCCTGGATCTTTTCTCCGGGGCATGCCGGTGTGCTGGGAAATGAACAGGCGGACAGATTGGCTGGCTCTGCAGAACTTGGTGGAGTATTGATACATGACAATGCAGACGTGGTTGCGCCCTTGTGGGAGCACGTGCACACCTCGGAGGAGCAAATGAATTACCATGGTCTGGCAAGAATGAGACAGCGAGGAGTGACGAGGGGATATGGCCGACGTTCAACGCTCAGGGGAAAGGCGAGATGGACATATAATCAGATTCCTACTGGTACTATTAGTGTTGGAACTCTTCGCTGGCTGCTGAGGATGGGCTTATGGGAACGCCCCGAATGCTGTGATGTCGATTCCTAAATCAATCATTATACACGACCACAAATAGAATAGGAGTGACAACCTGTAAACATCACGGTCACAAAGTGACAAGGGTTGACAACCTGTGAACACAAACTTGCTGTATCATATAATACACACGTTACAGGTTGTTGCCCCTTTTCAGAAAAAGAAAAGCTAAGCTGATCCTCAATGGGGATCAAATCTTGGCAACGGTAGGGGATTATAACCTTAACCATTATATTGGCAGGTAAGCGAGCAACATGCTGTGCCTCATCGACCCCCCCCCCCCCCTTCCACCACGCACCATGGAAGAATAAAGGATGAATGGTTATCCAGTCCTCTATAGTTTGTGGATCTATCTCGCTGACCATGTCAGGTCAGTGGCCATGGGGTCCAACTGACCCAGATCATAGAAACCTTCCCTAGGAACACGGCATAAATAGTGCATGTCTAGGCGCTGCGGTGGCATAGTTAGCACATTTGATAACAAAGACGTGTATGGGTTCTATCCCATATGTGTATGCTTTTGCGGACTAGTATGACGGCTTATGAACATCACAGTAAATGGGGAGCAAGTTTCTTTTACCTTGTGGACATGTAACATGGCAGAAGTGAAACATAAAAAGAATGGCCAAAAACGCTTTCAACGCATGAACTCAGTATTTATATCTAGAGGTTAACAACATTAAAAATAAGAATTGTCAAATGTTAAGTATATTCAATACTACTATATGGCAACAGCTGACAGTAGTGATGGCAGCTTTGATGAATTTTATAGTGATTTAGAGAAAACCAAGAAATGCAAGAATTCTGAAGTAAATATAATGGTTGGAAATCAACATGACGGGTGCATAGTAGGCAAGTATGGACTAGGGAAACAATGAAAGAGGTTGCAGACTAATACAGTGGGCAAAAGAGCAAGATTTGATTTTTGGAAACACTTGGTTTCAACGGCACCCAAGGAGATTATGGACATGGAGGAGTCTTGATCAAAATAGAAAGACTGATTACATCCTCATCAACAGAAGATTTCGAAATGCCTTAAAAGTCGCAAAACCTATACCAAGCGCAGACTGCTACAGCGACCACAGATTAATCTTAAGCAATTTACATATAAAATTAAAGAAAGTCAAATATTCACCAAGAAATACAAAACTGGATCTACAAACAGTGAAGAGAGTTAATAGATAAATTCAACTTAGAGGTAAAGAACAGATTCGATGCATTGCCCGATATGGAAATATTTCAAGACTTCAGTGACCAATGGGAAATATTAAAGAAATCAGTCAACCAAGCTGCAGAAACAACCATCCCAAAAATAAAGATAATAGGACGCAAGAAATGGATGACGGAAGACATCTTAAAAATCACGGAAGTAAGAAGAAATAAAAAATGAAAAGGAAAAATATGAAGAGATTCACAGGAAAATTAGGAAGCTTTGCAAAGAGGCAAAAGAAACATGGCTTGAGGAAAATTGCAAGAAAATTGAACACCAACACAACACCCGGAATACCAAATTAATGCACAAAAGAATTAATGACATCACTAACAAAAGAACACACACAACGGGTTGCCTAAAAACCAAAGATGGCAAAGTCATAATAGAAAAAGATCTGATTTACATGCGTGGTCAGATTATGTGAAAGACCTTTATGATGATACAAGAGAAGAATAATATGTTCATCGGAATAATAATGAAGGGCCATCAATTTTGAAGATAGTTCAGGATGCTCTTAACCATATGAAAACTGGCAAGACCTCGGGTACAGATATCACAGTAGAAATGAACAATGCCTTAGAAGAATATGGAATAGACCAAGTCATTAGACTACTGAACACAATATACGATACTGGAGACACCTGAATTATGTAATTCTATATTTATTGCAATCCCGAAGAAATCAGGAGCCATGAAATCTGATCAAAATAGAACAATTAGTATAATGAGCCACATCACGAAAAAGAGAACAGTACTTGAGCGTCCTATAGAAGTAAACAAAGATCTATATCTTTGCTTTGTTTACACAAAGGCTTTCGATAAAGTGAGACATGTCGACATGACAATGCTTGAAGATATGCAAATTGATGGAAAAGATCTTTAGACTTGTAAAAAAAAACATTGGAAACAAGCTGCCATCAGAATTGATAACGATGTAGGTCAATATCAGCCTATAAAAATAGGTGTGAGACAGGGACATGTAATGTCTACAGATTTTTCCCTATAGAAGCCTGGACACTTAAGCAATTAGGTAGTCGAATAGAGGCCCTGGAAATGTGTGTGTGTGGGGGGGGGGGCATCAAATAGGTTCTATAAAATCTGGGAATGAACAAAAAAAAAAAAGCAAGAGAAATATTTCGGCCATGTTAAATGACATACATAAAAACCATACTGGAGGGTAAGTTTGAAGGCAAGCGAGCAAGAGGTAGACAACGATACAAGTGAGCAGATATAAAGTGATGGACGAACAGCAATCTGACAATGTACAGTAAGCGCGAGAAACTGTTGGAGATCCATTGCAGTCTTACCTTCAATGTGGAGACGGCATCTTTCCCCTGGATTTCGATGTAAACAACAAAAACAGTAAAGCGCTGCTACCTGGCTTAGCCACGGGATGGGATGAGATGGGACAGCACATATTTGTATTTCCCATGGGACAGCACATATTTGTATTTCCCATGGGACAGAAGACATGTCATAGCAACTTGATTTACATCAGAGCTACCCTTAATTTTATTTTTTAAATTTTGCTACCTTTAAAAGCTTTTTACCCTTTTTTCTTTATATATTTGTATCTATTCTTTTCTTGCGATGGGACACCGGATAAATAAATAAATACACACATCCTTTTATTACATAAGATTACATTTTGGTGCGTCACCAGCAATTAAAATAGTGTTGCCATTTGGGCTCATTTCACGCCAAATTGTGGCATGAATCCTTGAGAAACCTAAAACTATGCGGTAATAGTATTGATAGGACTCACGGCACCTCTTACCGCTGTTCTCTTGAGAAAAACTTAAATCTGGTAGAATATGCATTCACCAACCTAAAGGGCTGGCATATTTGTTAAGAAGAAACAGACAAGCAGATGCCAGTCACATATTACGAAAAGAAACTTTTTTTTAAAAAAGTCATATTCAACACAATAACATTTATTAGGCTAGAGAAGTCACTTTAGAGTCAGAACAGGACACAGGCAAGAGCCACACTTACACGGACTCATGATAGGTTCGCAGCAATGTGTTCCTGGGAGCAAGTTCTTAAACTGCAGAACATATGCAAGATTTACCACACATAGCCCAGAAAGGGCGTCCACGGCAAGATAAACCAACCTTAGATCACGCTATGGAAGCCTACACTAACATTGTAAATGTTAGCACACTTCACGCAGAAGACATTTCAGATGTAGGTTTATTCCAATCCTGCGAAAACAAATAAGCTAAACAGTGAATTTTCAAATAATTTCTGAATATTTCAAAGAATGTAAAAAAAATGTACATACTTCCCGATATTAAAAAATCAGCGAACTGGTCGTACATATCCTCAGGAATGACCGGGTCAGGCAGTTCCCTCAGGTATTGCTTTAAGACGTCCGCGTAGGACCGTGGACTATAATTTTTTTCCCCCAAATCTTCATCCTGGCCTGAAGAAGGCAAGTTATGTTTATCACTCAAAATATGCACATGTTTTCTCTAGATTAATGTATGAAGAAAACTATACAGATTCCAGACATGGCTAGTTTTCGTGTGGCGTTTACGTCCCCAACTCAAAGCAGGGACACCATTTGAGTCCAACTGACGTGTAGGCGGTTGAACCCACAACCACGGCTTCAGCAAACTATGCAAGATTGAGCGTGCGCTCCATTCGATCATGTTAACCTGAGATATCTTTACCAAGAATCAGGACATTTGGATTATGTAGAAATATTTCAACCATGCCGATTAGAGTCTCTGGTCATGTTTCAGCCATCTCACACTATCACTAGAGTTGCGGATCAACTCTGTTCTTGTCTCGACCATACCACGTGGCTAAGACATCCAGATATTTACTTTTCTACTTTCTTGTGCTGTTCCCCTCAATCCTGCCAGTAATCACCAAGGTCTAATTTATTTCTTCCTATAATATACCCACACACACACAAATTAATGTTTGTCTAATTTCTCTAAATTTACTGTTATTGTTTCTTGTAGGAATTGCTTATAATTTTTCTGTTTTGTCCGTGGTATTCTTTCCACTTCCATTAGATTTTCCAGCTTTGCTTATTGTCCAAGCTTCACATCCATACAAAATTCAAGGCTCTATATAGCAATCACATTCTCGCTGCAATTGGCATTATTTTATTGGTCATATATATACGTAGTAACTTGACAGCTGCAAAACCGCCGTTTCAGGTCCACATATGTGTAAACTCATCTAATATTCAGAACTAACGTGGCCATTGACGAGTCAGAAAAACGTTAGGTGCATATCCTTTACAGGACTCAGTCAACGTCAGCATATTTTAGCTGTTCGCGATTCCTAGGAAAATTTACGTTCAGTAGTTTGCCATTGCTTTCTGAAAGACCGACACCCATATTTCATAATCAACGGAAGGCCGTCTGCTGCCAAGTCGCGCGCAGCTGCGTTTGGCGGGTAAGAGTCGCCACAAATAACCCACGCCCCCCCCCCCTCCTTGATTACGTAACATATATTATGTGTAATATGATTAAATAAGGTCACATATGTAAAAATGATTAAGCACAGACCCATAGCTCCGTGCATTCAACATGTGATGGCTCTTATATCATTGACCCATAGCTCCGTGCATTCAACATGTGATGGCTTTTATATCACTGACCCATAGCTCCATGCATTTAACATTTGATGGCTCTATCATATCACAGACCCATAGCTCCGTGCATTCAACATGTGATGGCTATCATATACCCATAGCTCCGTGTATTCAACATGTGATGGCTCTGTCATATATACCCATAGCTCCGTGCATTCAACATGTGATGACTCTTTATCACTGACCAATAGCTCCGTGCATTCAACATGTGATGGCTCTTTTTATCACTGACCCATAGCTCCGTGCATTCAACATGTCAAGGCTCATATTACTGACCCATAGCTCCGTGCATTCAACATGTGATGGCTCTATCATATCACAGACCCATAGCTCCGTGCATTCAACATGTGATGTCTCATATCACTGACCCATAGCTCCGTTAATGCACCATGTGATGGCTCTTATATCACAGACCCATAGCTCCGTGCATTCAACATGTGATGGCTCATATCACTGACCCATAGCTCCGTGCATTCACCATGTGATGGCTCATATCACTGACCCATAGCTCCGTGCATTCAACATGTGATGGCTCTTATATCACTGACCCATAGCTCCGTGCATTCAACATGCGATGGCTCTTATATCACTGACCCATAGCCCGGTGCATTCAACATGTGATGGCTCTTATATCGCAGACCCATAGCTCCGTGCATTCAACATGTGATGGCTCTATCATATCACAGACCCATAGCTCTGTGCATTCAACATGTGATGGCTCATATCACTGACCCATAGCTCCGTGCATTCAACATGTGATGGATCTTATATCACTGACCCATAGCTCCGTGCATTCAAGATGTGATGGTTCTTATATCACTGACCCATAACTTCGTGCATTCAACATGTGATGGCTCTTATATCACTGACCGATAGCTCCGTGCATTCAATATGGTGGCTCAGTCATATCACAAACCCATAGCTCCGTGCATTCAACATATGATGGCTATCATATACCCATAGCTCCGTGCATTCAACATGTGTTGGCTCCATCATATATACCCATAGCTCCGTGCATTTAGAATGATGGCTCAGTCATATCACAGACCCATAGATCCGTGCATTCAACATGTGATGACTCATCACTGACCCATAGCTCCGTGCATACAACAAGTGATGGCTCTTATATCACTTACCATAGCTCCGTGCATTCAACATGTGATGGCTCTTATATCACTGACCCATAGCTCCGTGCATTCAACATGTGATGGCTCTTATATCGCAGACCCATAGCTCCGTGCATTCAACATGTGATGGGTCTTATATCAGACCCATAAGTTCCGTGCATTCAAAATGTGACGGCTCTATCATATCACATACCCATAACTCCTTGCATTCAACATGCGATGGCTCTATCATATCACGGACCCCTAACTCCGTGTATTCAACATGTGATGGATCATATCACAGACTCGTAACTCCTTACATTCAATGTGATGGCTCATATCACAGATCTATAACTCCGTGCATTCAAATGTGATGGCTCTTATCTCAAACCCATAGCTCCGTGCATTCAATGTGTGATGGCTCTATCATATCACAGATCTATTGATCCGTGCATTCAGTAATGTGATTGCTCTATCATATCACAGGCTAATGTTACAGGCACTATTGATTGACTGATTTAGGAACCGACATCACAGCATTCGGGGCATTCTCATAAGCGCTCCGTCCCCATCCTCAACAGCGAGCGAAGTGTTCCAACACCAATAGTTTCAGTAGCAATCTGATTGTATGTCCGTCTCGCCTTTCCTCTGAGCGTCGGCCAGATCCCCGCGTCACTCCTCGCTGCCTCATTCTTGCCAGACAAGGTGATCCATTTGCTCCTCCGGGGTGTACACGTGCTCCCACAAGGCCGTAACCACATCTGTCTTGTCATGCATCAATACTCCAAGTTCTGCCGAGCCAGCCAATCTGTCCGCCTGTTCATTCCCCAGCACACTGGCATGCCCAGGAGAAAAGATCCAGGCAATGCTTGCCGCCCGTGACCCCCGAAGCGAGCAAGCCACTCTGCACAAAGCCTGCCTGGCCTCACCCTCCTCAGCATGCGTTCTGAGTCAGTTACGATCACGTGTTCTCTAGCCAGCGGAAAGCTGCACTGACCGCCTCCACCTCCATTCTTAAGCTAGATGTATCATACGCCAGGCTCTCCTGCACCAAACGTCGACCATTAGCATTTGCTAAGAATCCCCAGGCACTTCTGCCACCCCTCAACACCGAACCATCTGTGTAGATAATCACATCACACGGGCGAGCATTATCCTGAATTAGTTGCTGGATTTCCACTTCCGTGGCCTCTGCAGGCACTATCATATCATATACTATCATTTCATTTACTGTCATATTACAGACTATCAAATGACTATCGCGTCGCAGGCTCCATCGCATCACAGGCTCTATCATATAGCAGGCTCTATCATAGAGCAGGCTCTATCATAGAGCAGGCTCTATCATAGAGCAGGCTCTATCATAGCAGGCTCTATCATATAGCAGGCTCTATCATATAGCAGGCTCTATCATATAGCAGGCTCTATCGTATAGCAGGCTCTATCATTTAGCAGGCTCTATCATTTAGCAGGCTCTATCATATAGCAGGCTCTATCATATAGCAGGCTCTATCAATCATATAGCAGGCTCTATCATATAGCAGGCTCTATCATATAGCAGGCTCTATCATGTAGCAGGCTCTATCATGTAGCAGGCTCTATCGTATCACAGGCTCTATCATATAGCAGGCTATATCGTATAGCAGGCTATATCGTATAGCAGGCTCTATCATATAGCAGGCTCTATCGTATAGCAGGCTCTATCGTATAGCAGGCGCTATCGTATAGCAGGCTCTATCATTTAGCAGGCTCTATCATATAGCAGGCTCTATCATATAGCAGGCTCTATCATATAGCAGGCTCTATCATATAGCAGGCGATATTGTATAGCAGGCTCTATCATATAGCAGGCTCTATCGTACTACAGGCTCTATCATATCACAGGCTCTACCATATCACAGGCTCTATCATATCACAGGCTCTATCGTACCACAGGCTCTATCGTACCACAGGCTCTATCATATCACAGGCTCTATCGTACCACAGGCTCTATCATATCACAGGCTCTATCGTACCACAGGCTCTATCATATCACAGGCTCTATCGTATCACAGGCTATCATATCACAGGCTCTATCGAATTACAGGCTATCATATCACAGGCTCTAACGAATTACAGGCTATCATATCACAGGCTCTATCAAATGGCAGTTTGCGATAGGTATGAGTAATGTCTCCAGATCTAATTTGTTTTAATTAGGTTTGACTATTGGAGGATGATATGAGATATGCAGATAATACAGTATTGATTGCAGACAGGATCTGAACACTACTGAGTTAGATGTATATTACGTCACTATCTGGGAACAGTCATAACTTATGGGGGAACGAGAATCACCACGGCAAAGGTAGCATTTTGCAAGAAGAAAACTGACAAATCAACAGCTGTCAACTGTATGAGAGTGATGTGCTACGTAGAACATTTGTTATATGGATGTGAAGCGTGGACACTCAGACAAGCTGAGACAAAACAGAAACATCTAATGACATGTTTCTGAGGAAAATGCAAATATGGACAGAAACACCACTGAACATATCCAAGAAACATGAAGTCGTGAATTGATTCGAGGGATTAAAGTACACAGGAATTTTGTGGGCGACATTGTGAGAACAAAATGAACTGGGAGCGTTGAGAACTGGCAAGATTGGGTGAAAAGAACAAGGGGAAGGCAGAGATAAATATCTAGATAGCTTGACAACATGATATAATCGAGTCAAGAACTCGATCCGTAACTGGTGATTGTGAGAGATAGCCAATCATGACCGTCTACACATAACTGGTGATTGAGAGAGATAGCCAACCATGACCGTCTACACATAACTGGTGATTGTGAGAGAGCCAACCATGACCGTCTACACATAACTGGTGATTGTGAGAGAGCCAACTGACCGTCTACACATAACTGGTGATTGTGAGAGATAGCCAATCATGATCCATAACTGGTGATTGTGAGAGATAGTCAACCACGACCGTCTACACATAACTGGTGATTGTGAGAGATAGCCAACCATGACCGTCTACACATAACTGGTGATTGTGAGAGATAGCCAATCATGATCCATAACTGGTGATTGTGAGAGATAGTCAACCACGACCGTCTACACATAACTGGTGATTGTGAGAGAGCCAACTGACCGTCTACACATAACTGGTGATTGTGAGAGATAGTCAACCATGACCGTCTACACATAACTGGTGATTGTGAGAGATAGCCAATCATGATCCATAACTGGTGATTGTGAGAGATAGTCAACCACGACCGTCTACACATAACTGGTGATTGTGAGAGAGCCAACTGACCGTCTACACATAACTGGTGATTGTGAGAGATAGTCAACCATGACCGTCTACACATAACTGGTGATTGTGAGAGAGAGCCAACCATGACCGTCTACACATAACTGGTGATTGTGAGAGAGCCAACCATGACCGTCTACACATAACTGGTGATTGTGAGAGAGAGCCAACCATGACCGTCTACACATAACTGGTGATTGTGAGAGAGCCAACTGACCGTCTACACATAACTGGTGATTGTGAGAGATAGCCAATCATGATCCATAACTGGTGATTGTGAGAGATAGTCAACCACGACCGTCTACACATAACTGGTGATTGTGAGAGATAGCCAACCATGACCGTCTACACATAACTGGTGATTGTGAGAGATAGCCAATCATGATCCATAACTGGTGATTGTGAGAGATAGTCAACCACGACCGTCTACACATAACTGGTGATTGTGAGAGATAGTCAACCATGACCGTCTACACATAACTGGTGATTGTGAGAGATAGTCAACCACGACCGTCTACACATAACTGGTGATTGTGAGAGATAGCCAACCATGACCGTCTACACATAACTGGTGATTGTGAGAGATAGCCAATCATGATCCATAACTGGTGATTGTGAGAGATAGTCAACCACGACCGTCTACACATAACTGGTGATTGTGAGAGATAGTCAACCATGACCGTCTACACATAACTGGTGATTGTGAGAGAGCCAACCATGACCGTCTACACATAAATGGTGATTGTGAGAGCCTAATATGACCGTCTACACATAACTGGTGATTGTGAGAGAGCCAACCATGACCGTCTACACATAACTGGTGATTGTGAGAGAGCCAACCATGACCGTCTACACATAACTGGTGATTGTGAGAGCCTAATATGACCGTCTACACATAACTGGTGATTGTGAGAGATAGCCAACCATGACCGTCTACACATAACTGGTGATTGTGAGAGATAGCCAACCATGACCGTCTACACATAACTGGTGATTGTGAGAGATAGCCAACCCTGACCGTCAACGCTTATCGGCATGCCACAAGAGAACCCACATAAAAGCTTTGTCCAGAAAGCTTCCTCTCCTGATGCAGGAAGACGAATAAATGAACATTAGCTCAACTGTGTTCTTTGCTAGTTTGTTTCGATTTCTGCAGGAAAGGTTTAGCAGTAATGTATCAATTCTTTGAAAAGAATAGCAGTAGTGAATTTTTCTACGAAAAGGATAGTGCATCAATTCTATGAAATGTTCTAGCAGTGATGTGTCAGTTCTATAAACAATAGCAGTAATGTATCAACTATGAAGTTTATATAACATATATATTCTAGAAATAGTTTCGCAATAAATTATCAATTCTAGGAAACGTTTCGCATTATTTTATAAGTTAGTCGACAGATCATCCTCATTGTATATCGAACCATTCAGTCCATAAGTGCTCGGATCTCCTCAGCAAATCCCGCAGCGTGTAGCGGTTAACGACATCAGTTCTGTGTTGGTTTACAATTTTTGGCTTCCTGCGTAGTGTTCTTGTTTGGCCACACTTCTTTTAATTTGCTGTTCTCGCACTCTGACCATGGTTGCATTATTTTATCGATTACGTAGTTAACTATCAGTAGCTACAATCTTTCCGAGAGCTGGGACTCTGCAAAAGCGTATATATTACATGCCATACACGAAAGACTAGGCAGTTGGTGAACTGGGCATACATTTTAATAGCAAGTATACTAAACCATTTACCGTCAACAAAAGCTGCTTTGATTGCTTCTTTTTCTTCGGGACATTCAGTGGGCTGGTACATGAATACACAGAGCGGCTCTGAGGAGATGAAGTAATCAACAGTTCTCACGTTTGCTTTTTTGCTTAAAATTTGCAAACTACAATCTAGGTGTTGAATTGCATGTTTATTGCTAAAAATATGGGTTGTCTGTTGCTTACCTTTGTATAATGAACCACAGTAACAGTGGCCAGCGCGCTAGTGGCCAGTGCACTTACTTTGTGACTAGTGCACTTATTCGCCAGCGAGCTTATTGGCCAGTGAACTTACTTTGTGACCAGTGCACTTATTCGCCAGCGAGCTTACTTATTGGCCAGTGCGCTTAGTGGTCAGTGCGCTAATTTCGTCGTTAGTGCGCATACATAGTGGTCAGTGCGTTTTGTGGTCAGTGCGCTAAAATATTGTCAGCACGCTTACTTAGTGACCAGTTCACTTACATAGTGACTAGTGTGCTTGCTTCCCAAAAAACATGTCCGGGTTCAATAGTACAATAATTTCTTTCCTGACTTGTACGACTTTTGAGGTCGACCCAGCAGTGTAAAATAGACCTTTTCGAAGCCATGAAGAGGCATAAGGCGCCTGTCGAAGAGTTTTAGACCGATAAGCACTCACTGGGTGACGTGTTCGATATATTCACGCCCTTTACATGTCAGACATTTCCTAGTGCCCAGTTTAGGCTGTGTCGACCTGGGAGAGAAAACAGCCCTACAAACAGCGTGCTAGACAGTTCCAACTGTCCCGTATAATATCCAGAATTGTGGGAACTGAACAGAACGAAAAAGTGGCAACATTTGACAGCCATTCGGTATATCTGCGTGCAGTGTAGTCGGTTCTTAGCTCAACTCAACAATCTATGAGCCTTAATGTGTGATGGCTTACTGGTCAGTGTACTTGCTGACCAATGGCGATTAAATGCAATAAAATGTAACCATCGGCAGTGGTTCGCGATCAACCTAGAGACAAATGAGCGAGATGATACCTGTAACGTACTGAAAGTGAAGGAAAGCACCTGCTCGCCAGCCTCGTACTGTTACTTGTGTGTATGAGAAGACGAAACACTGCGGCTGAGCTTATGTGGGATTACTAATCCACTGTCTAGCTCGTCTTCCTAATCCACTTTAGGGTAAGTGCAGGGCCTGAGACAGTCAAAACTTGCCTTTTAAGACAAGATGTGATGCTTCGGTTGAGTTACTTGGAGATATGCCCACTCATCAGTTTCTTATACTTGGGTCTACACCCACATTCGTAAAGGTATGGTCTTGGTAGTTACATTGAATTGCATTGTATTCTCATATCCAAACCCTACGGGTTAATGGAATATCCTTAAACATGTGAATTGATGCAACCATCTCATAGTAGTCATTTCTGATGGGAGGTGCCTTAAGAATCGCAATGCAAAGGTTGTCTTTTGCAAGATGGAAAACACTAACCAATAAAAAGATGCCAATTGCACTGAGAAAGGGAATTGAAGTGCTACACTGAACCTTTACTTTTGTATGGATGTGAAACGCGGAAAATAGGCAGACAAGCTGAAAAGCTAATCACTGGAAATGTTTTTGAGGAAAATGGAAATAATACCACGGACTGACAACAAAACCAATGAGGAAGTCCTATAAGAAACAAATTAAAACCGCAAACTGATTAAGAAATTAGTCAACATTGTTTGGGTCCATTATGAGAAAAAAATAAATGAGAACTTTGTGACAACTGGCAAGGTTGAGAGAAAATAAGGCAAGATGTATCTTGATAGTTTGGCCACGTGGGATGACAGACAAGAATAGTGCTGGTTGTGTGAGATGGCGAAACATGACCGCCCACGCTTATAGGCATGGCTCATGATCCCTGCCTTTCGATACGATGACTTTATATAATTGTGGCTGTTAAACGTTTATTTACAGTATTTTTTGCAAGAGTTTTATGGCACACGAGTTTCTCTGCTATGACGCTAACAGGATCCCAGCTGGTATGTGCATCCCACTGAATTCATGTTTGCCACTTTCTACTTAGGTTCCCTCCCCTTCATTTTCATTACTTGTCTGGCGTTTTATAGTCACTGGACACAAAGCGGACACCTGTTTTTATTTATATTGCTATCTATTGTGCAATAAGTCAGTCCTTGGAAGTCAGAAAACAAATTCTTGCATGTTATATAGAACCAGTCTTAACATACGGCTGCGAGACCTGGACAATTAGTAAACAGGTGAAAAACATCCATGGAAGCCTTGGTGATGTGGTTTTATAGAAGAATGCTGAAAATTAATTGGACAGCCTATAAGAGCAATCAGAGCGTTTTAAGGGAAGCTGAGTCGCAAAGGCAACTTATCGCTAACAAAAAGAGGCAGTCTTTTTTTTTTGGGGGGGGGCCACGTTATGAGATGACCAACTGGAACATGTGACAACCGGAAAGATTTGCGGAAAAAGAGTCACGTGAAAATATTGACAGTCTATTGTCATGGCACAGGAGCAAATCAACACACAAATTGATCCATGACTTCGAGATCGTAATTTGTGGAGAGATATGATCGCCCACGCCAGCCGGCAAGGCACCAGATGATTTATATTTGCAGAATCCAAAACCTCATAACACTATGTGTAATCACAGAAGACACCCTGTTACAGAACAGTGCCATCTTTGCAAGATCACCTGCTGACCTCTCTAGCTACTACCCATCAATGTGCTTAAAGTTTGCATGTCTTCATGACGTCGCAATCAACCTCAGATTTGTTTGATTTACTAGTTATGCTTACATTCAGTAGTTTGCCATCGTTTTATGAATGACACACTAATAACCACTTTTTTTTTAAACATCACAATGCGGTATCCTTCCATATCGCCTGCAGTTTCGAATGCGGTGTGCAATATTGCGAAACGCGTTCGCTACCTATTTGCCAAAGACGGCTGTCCATCATCCAACTCGCCCCAAGACCCATACTGAGATTTAGAAAGACCAATGAAGAGATCTCGAAAGAAGTTACCGCAAACAGAACTGGTTATTCGAATCAAATGAATACAGCCCGCGTTCTTTGGGTGCGTCATGAGAATGTTAGATCTGATGTACAGCTTGTATGTCGCCGCAAAGGAAACGACCGGAATAGTAGGAGGGAGAGGGCATGAGATGCTGGACAGTTTTACATCGTTGGCATGGATTAACATCAGAAATGATTGGCAGTACACGAGACAGGACTGTGGGCAGCAATCACCCAACGCCATACGGTGGACTCAGTAGCTATGCCACATACCATTTATGTCCTTAAGTTTGGTGAGTCATCTAGAAACACCCGCTACTATAAATATCTTGGCGATAGTTTTCTTCTGTCAACATTTGTCTTAAGAAGTCTCGGTAAACTACCTACTGATCATACCATGTAGGTGAACTACCTACTGATCTTACCATACAGGTAAACTACCTACTGATTTACCATGTCGGTAAACTACCCACTCATCTTATGTTGGTAAATTACCTATTGATGTAGCATGTTACATGTAATTTGCAGTCTCGGTAAACTACTTATGATCTGATTTCGGTAAAATACCTACTGATCTTACAATGTTGCATGTGCATTGCAGACTCGGTAAACTACCTACTGATCTTACAATGTTGCATGTGCATTGCAGACTCGGTAAACTACCTACTGATCTTAATATTTATGTACTTTGCAGGACGCTGCTATAACCTCAAATTGATTTCTAGGTAATTGTACGTTCATTCGTTTGCTATCTAAACGAGAAGAAAATACCTAGTTTAATGTAACGCTAGTGTCGGGATTAAACCTCTACCCTACCACAAGCGCTCCAGAAGTTTAAGAGCGAGCGCTCTAATCCTTTCAGTGGCAACGACTGCTGATCTGGCTGTACGAACTAGAAAGTGCCAAATATAGAACAGGAATCTGCAGCGAAGAGTTGAGTACTTACTGTTGCGTTGACACCATGCTTCAACGATTGTCATACATCGGACCACGACTCTAGGTACATCTTGGCCTCCATCAACTACATCATCTTCTAGTTTTGACCCGAACACTGGATCTGAAGAAGTCAGAAATTGAAACATTTAGAATCCCATCTAACAAGACCAAACGCGCGCATCGCGCTACACCGCACCAACCGCGCGACACTGCACCAACCGCGCGACACCTGTGACATACTGGAGCTTCTGCCAATGATATACTGTACGATCTACTGAAGACGAATCAACTGCTAGTCATTTATTGGATCTAGTACCAACCTGGAGTACAACGAAAGGAGACGAAGCCTTGTTACAAACCTTTGAGAACAAAATTTTAAGACGCATCTTTGGACCCATTAGGGATACACAAAGTGGAGAGTGGAAAAGAAGAAGTAACAAAGACATTTATGATTTGTTTAAGTCCCCGCTAATCACTGGTATCATGAAGGCTAATAGACTACAATGGCTGGGGCATATAGAAAGAATGGAAGATAATAGGGAAACAAAACTCGCTTACACTCAGGAAATAAATGACCGTAGACCCCGAGGTAGACCAAGAAGGCGGTGGAGAGATAATATACATACAGACCTACAAGCACTTGGAATCAACGACTGGCAAGAGAAGGTCCACCAGAGAGACGAATGGAGACAGATTGTATTTGCAGCAAAGAACCTCAATGGCTCGGAATGCTGAAGAAGAAGAAGAAGAAGAAGTACCAACCATTTATTGGAAAAATTCCCGTGACATACTGGACCAACTGAAAATGACGTTTGTAAACGTTAACAGTAAAGTAGTAGTAAGTGGTAGCAACAGTAAAGCAATGAAAGTAGTAAGTGGTGGCAACCGTAAAGTGATAGTGGTAGCACAGTAAAAGTGATAAGTGGTAGCACAGTAAAGTGATAGTATGATGGCGCAAAAGTAAAGTGATAAGCGGGAGCAGCAGTGATAAATGGTAGCGGCAGTAGAGTGATAAATGGTAGCAGCAGTAAAGTGATAAGTGGAAGCAGCAGTAAAGTTATAAATTGTAGCAGCAGTAAAGTTATAAATGGTAGCAGCAGTAAAGTGAAAGCAGTAAATTAAGTGGAAGCAGTGGTAAAGTGATAACGGTAGCACAGTAAAGTGATGTAAGTGGTTGTAGCAAGGTGGTAGCCGCATCGCAAGGTGATTACAGCGAGGTGGTAGCAGCAGCGCAAGGTGATTACAGCGAGCTGGTAGCAGCAGCGCAAGGTGATTACAGCGAGCTGGTAGCAGCAGCGCATGGTGATTACAGCGAGGTGGTAGCAGCAGCGCAAGGTGATTACAGCAAGGTGATAGCAGCAGCAGGAAGGTGATTACAGCAAGGTGATAGCAGCAGCAGGAAGGTGATTACAGCAAGGTGATAGCAGCAGCAGGAAGGTGATTACAGCAAGGTGATAGCAGCGGCAGGAAGGTGATTACAGCAAGGTTATAGCAGCAGCAGGAAGGTGATTACAGCAAGGTGATAGCAGCAGGAAGGTGATTACAGCAAGGTGATAGCAGCAGCAGGAAGGTGATTACAGCAAGGTGATAGCAGCAGGAAGGTGATAGCAGCAGGAAGGTGATTACAGCAAGGTGATAGCAGCAGGTAGGTGATTACAGCGAGGTGGTAGCAGCAGCGCAAGGTGGTAGCAGCATCGCAAGGTGATTACAGCAAGGTGGTAGCAGCATCGCAAGGTGATTACAGTGAGATGGTAGCAGCAGCAGGAAGGTGATTACAGCAAGGTGATAGCAGCAGCAGGTAGGTGATTACAGCAAGGTGATAGCAGCAGCAGGAAGATGATTACAGCAAGGTGATAGCAGCAGCAGGAAGGTGATTACAGCAAGATGATAGCAGCAGCAGGAAGGTGATTACAGCAAGGTGATAGCAGCAGGAAGGTGATAGCAGCAGGAAGGTGATTACAGCAAGGTGATAGCAGCAGGAAGGTGATTACAGCAAGGTGATAGCAGCAGGTAGGTGATTACAGCGAGGTGGTAGCAGCAGCGCAAGGTGGTAGCAGCATCGCAAGGTGATTACAGCAAGGTGGTAGCAGCATCGCAAGGTGATTACAGTGAGGTGGTAGCAGCAGCAGGAAGGTGATTACAGCAAGGTGATAGCAGCAGCAGGAAGGTGATTACAGCAAGGTGATAGCAGCAGGAAGGTGATTACAGCAAGGTGATAGCAGCAGGAAGGTGATTACAGCAAGGTGATAGCAGCAGGTAGGTGATTACAGCGAGGTGGTAGCAGCAGCGCAAGGTGGTAGCAGCATCGCAAGGTGATTACAGCAAGGTGGTAGCAGCATCGCAAGGTGATTACAGTGAGGTGGTAGCAGCAGCAGGAAGGTGATAGCAGCAGCGAGGCGATGGCAGCAACAAGGTGGTATCAGCTGCAATGTGATAGCAAGGTGACAGCAGCAAAGTGATTGCAGTAGCAAAGTGATAGCAAAAAGGTGATCGCATTAAAATTATAAATAGCAATGCGGCGGCTTTAGTAGCATTACAGTATTAGCAGCTGTAAAGTGTTAGCTGTAAATGGTATAGCGAAATGATAGCAAAGGTAATAGTAGAAACATGTTATGCTAATGACAGCAACATCAATGGACAAGATGTGGCAGACTCATAATTCTAATCAGTGTTAATGCACGAGTAGTTTGTGAAACTACTAAGGGAACAACCCCATCTTCACTTGTGGGGAATAACTAGGAACTTATCTGAGACAGCGTTAGCTAAACTGATAGCGAACTGCGCTGATAATATCAGCTCACGGTCTACACGCCTGGTCTCCTGGCTCTCCAAAGTGAGGACATGCAGTCCTTCCAGCTCTCAGCACTTCACAATGTGGTGGCGCTATCACAAGCTCATAGCGAGAAAATGCTTCGGGGTAATTTTTCTTTGTCTTCTTCCTCTTCCTCCTCCGCTTCTCATTATTATTATTATTATTATTATTATTATTATTATTATTATTATTATTATTATCTAAGTTACTCACTGCGAGGATCTCTTGTTATCTGGGTCGGTTCAGTTTGACCGTCGAACTCCAGCCGCCGGGCGGCTCGTGTGATATGGGAACAGACTGAGCCTGGGGAAGACACATTTGGATCGCAATCTGAACAGGGTCGAGATGGTCTGGGTTGTTCAGAAACTTGTGGTGTCTCAGCAGTTGGAGATTCAGGCATCTCTACCAGGGGGGATTCGCTCAGTTCAGGAAGTGGCAAACTTTCTTCCCGTTTCACTGAAGGTGAAAAATCCAAAATGGACCGTGCAACATCACGAGCACTTCCTGTTGGGTGGTGTGTAGGAACGAACTCTTCTTCCTGCACGTCTGCTGTAGTTTGTGCAGTGTCACCAGCAGAACTTGAGGCTTCAGCAGTGTCCAGCAGTTTATCAGCAGAACTTGAGGCTTCAGCAGTGTCCAGTAGCTTAGCAGAACTTGAGGCTTCAGCAGTGTCCAGCATCTTATAAGCAGAACTTGAGGCTTCAGCAGTGTCCAGCAATTTATCAGCAGAACTTGAGGCTTCAGCAGTGTCCAGTAGCTTAGCAGAACTTGTGGCTTCAGCAGTGTCCAGTAGCTTATCAGCAGAACTTGAGGCTTCAGCAGTGTCCAGTAGCTTAGCAGAACTTGAGGCTTCAGCAGTGTCCAGCATCTTATAAGCAGAACTTAAGGCTTCAGCAATGTCCAGCAGCTTAACAGAACTTGAGGCCAGCAGCTTAGCAGTACTTGAGGCTTCAGCGGTGTCCGGCAACTTTTCAGCAGAACTTGAGGCTTCAGCAGTGTCCAGCAGCTTATCAACAGAACTTGAGGCTTCAGCAGTGTCCAGTAGCTTAGCAGAACTTGTGGCTTCAGCAGTGTCCAGTAGCTTATCAGCAGAACTTGAGGCTTCAGCAGTGTCCAGTAGCTTAGCAGAACTTGTGGCTTCAGCAGTGTCCAGTAGCTTATCAGCAGAACTTGAGGCTTCAGCAGTGTCCAGTAGCTTAGCAGAACTTGAGGCTTCAGCAGTGTCCAGCATCTTATAAGCAGAACTTAAGGCTTCAGCAATGTCCAGCAGCTTAACAGAACTTGAGGCTTCAGCAGTGTCCAGCAGCTTAGCAGTACTTGAGGCTTCAGCGGTGTCCGGCAACTTTTCAGCAGAACTTGAGGCTTCAGCAGTGTCCAGCAGCTTATCAACAGAACTTGAGGCATCAGCAGTGTCCGGCAACTTTTCAGCAGAACTTGAGGCATCAGCAGTGTCCGGCAACTTTTCAGCAGAACTTGAGGCTTCAGCAGTGTCCAGCAGCTTATCAACAGAACTTGAGGCATCAGCAGTGTCCGGCAACTTTTCAGCAGAACTTGAGGCATCAGCAGTGTCCGGCAACTTTTCAGCAGAACTTGAGGCTTCAGCAGTGTTCAGCAGCTTAGCAGAACTTGAGGCTTTAGCAGTGTCCAGCAGCTTATCGGCAGAACTTGAGGCATCAGCAGTGTCCAGCAGCTTAACAGAACTTGAGGCTTCGGCAGTGTCCAGCAGCTTAACAGAACTTGAGGCTTCAGCAGTGTCCAGCAGCTTAACAACAGAACTTGAGGCTTCAGCAGTGTCCAGCAGCTTAACAGAACTTGAGGCTTCAGCAGTGTCCAGCAGCTTATCAACAGAACTTGAGGCTTCAGCAGTGTCCAGCAACTTATCAACAGAACTTGAGGCTTCAGCAGTGTCCAGCAGCATATCAGCAGAACTTGAAGCTTGCTCAGTCTCCGACAGCTGCGTATCAGAACTTGAATCTGGTCGTGAACCACAGCAAAGTTTCTGTAAGTATTTTATAGGTGATCTACGAACCACTTTTTCGTCTTTCACCTGCAGTGAAGCTTGCGCAGAGACCGACAGCGTCTTATCATCAGGAGAACTTGAAGCTTGCTCAGTGTCCGACAGCAATTTATCAGAACTTGAATCTCGTCGTGGCACAGGATTGCCATCCCTTTTCTTTAAGTCTACTTTAGGTGTCTTTTTTGTCGGGGTTTGGCGTTTTTCAGCCATGCTCAACGCTACTGTTAAGTCATACAGCCGGACGACGAACGACTGAGTCTGCTTGACCCAGATCGTAAATGCTACAGTTACGAACTGGGAGTTTTATTTTAACTGAGGTTTGTCACGTGGACAAAGACGGTATCATGCGTGACCTATGACATGAACTCACCCATGACTTGCTTTAGTTTCATGCTTTCACTTTTCTTGAAACGGTGTTCACGAAATTACTACTTCTCATGATACCTAAGCTAACCTAGCGGAGCGTGAAATGAACTTTCGGCGCACATGCTAATGAAACCTAGCTTTACATCAGGTTCCCGACTTGCCTCTCGACGCGGCGGTTACGTATTCTAATCTCCATCAAGGCGAATATTTACAAAAATTAATCTGAGCTCCCAGATCCAAACAACCAAAAATTGTCCGGAAAGCACAGGCTAGAAATTGATCACATGACCCATCTTAGTGCCGGCTGGTTTATACAACATGGGGCTAGCACTATATACCCAATGTTCATCACAGCCTGCACACGGCTCCTTGTCGTTAGTTGGCTGTTTCTGGGCATCACATACACAGACACTACCATAAGTAAATACCTGGATGATTTGGCCACATGGCATGGTCGAAACAGTAACACGGAGCTGATCCACGACTCTGGCGATCGAGTGAGATGCCACAACAAGACCGCCCACGCTTATCAGCATGGCACATGATGGATGGATGGACTAGGGTTGTTGTAGGCTCCGAGTTTACTGACGCGGTTCGTGATTCCACATACCCGAGTTCGAAACACAGCTGCGCGCGATGTGGCAGCAGACGGCATTGCGTTGGTTTTTTTACGACATGGTATGGGTGCCGGTCGTTCAAAAAGCAATGACAATCTTTAATTTATTTTTTTTAAATTGCATATCCCTTACAGGACGTTGCAGTCAAAACAAGCATTTTTCACCTGTTGTTGATGTTCTTGGCAAGAGTACGCTAAGTAGTTTGCCATTGCTTTCTGAGCGACCGGCTCACATACTCCGTAAGTAACAGATGTGACGCGATCCGCTGCCGAATCGCGCGCAGCTGTGTTCCTCACGTGGATATAGGGGATTAGGGAGACAGTCGTTAACACCTTCGCCAGGGATAACGGCAATAACAAACTACTGAACGTAAAACTTGTCAAGACATCACAGCAGCAACAAAAATGCTGGTGTTGACTGCAACGTCCAGTAAAGGATATGCAACTAACTTTAACTATAGGGTTGCTAGTTTGGTTATTAACCCTTTCTGTCCCAGTCTACTGTTACTAATTATCTTAAAACTGTTTTGAAGGAGATAGCATTGGGACAATCGTTACAAGTAGCTGGGGAAATAGTGAGCTGAAGTGAAACACCACATACACCTGGGACTTAAAGGGTTAAAATAATTATTAGATGAGAGCGGATTACTATAACAATAGACTAGAGCAACATAATTTAAACATATGGAACACACAAAAAAGTCGCCACAGGAGTCTCCGAAACATTTAACTCGTAAACCGAAGGACGCGGCCCGGAATTGAACCCACGACCTTCGGAGCACGAGTCAAACGGGTTGACCACTTCGCCACAGAGACTCCCAAAACATATGGAACCTTCTGAATTATGTAACTCTGTATTTATTGCAATCCCAAAGAAATCAGGAGCCTTGGAATGTTATCAACATAGAACAATTAGTACAATTAGTCACATCACAAAGATTTTGCTACGAATTATCATGCAAAGAGTGAGGAAGAAAATACAACCTGAAATAGGGGAAGAACAATGTGGGTTTGTAGAAGGAAAGGGTACAGTAAATGCTGTGTATATGCTGCGAACAGTTATTGAATGTGCTATAGAAGTAAACAAGGAAATACACCTTTGCTTTATTGACTACACAAAGGCTTTTGATAGAGTTAGACATGTCAACATGGTAGATATGCTTGCAGATCTTCAAATTGATGGGAAAGACATTAGGCTTATAAAAAACATATATTGGAAACAACAAGCTGCCATAAGGATTGATAATGAAGTGGGACAATATCAATTTATTAAGAGAAGTGTTATGCAGGGATGTGTAATGTCTCCAGATCTGTTTTCCCTATACAGTGAAAATATTTTCAGAAATGTAGAAGATATAAATGGAATCAGGATTGGAGGACGAAACATCAATAACATTAGATATGCAGATGATACAGTATTGATTGCAGACAATGCACAAGATCTACAACAATTAGTAGACGCGGTTGTTGTACACAGTGAGCAGCTGGGGTTGGAATTAAATTGTAAGAAGACATAGGTTATGGTCGTCACTAGGAAGAACGAAGTACCACAATGTAATATATAAGTAAATGGGAATATTCCTCAACAAGTGAATCGGTACAATTATCTTGGAACAGTCTTAACATCTGATGGGAGATGCCTTGAAGAGATTAGAACAAGAATCGCCATGGCGAAAGTAGCCTTTAGCAAGATGAAACACATTCTGACCAATAAAAATATGTCAATTGAAACGAGAAAAAGAGTGTTGAGGGGATACATAGTGCCTGTTCTTTTGTATGGATGTGAAACTTGGACAATGTGTAGTCAAGCTGAAAAACATCTGATGGCTGCAGAAATGTGGTTTCTGAGGAAAATGCAAAGAATACCATGGACAGATAGAAAAACCAATGACCAAGTACTACAGGAGACAAATGACAATCGTAAATTGATTAAAGAAATTAGACGTAGACAGTCAAAATTTTGTGGACATGTTATGAGAAGAAATGGATTGGAGAACTTAGTGACAACTGGCAAGATCGAAGGGAACAGACCAAGAGGAAGACCGAGAGGAAAATACCTGGATGGCTTGGCCACATGGCATGTATGAGACAGGAACACTGAGCTGATCCACGACGCTGGTGATCGAGTGAAATGGCGAGTCATGACCGCCCACGCTTTTCGGCATGGCATATGATTGATTGATTGACTGAGTTGCTTTAAACAAAAAGTGATAACACACTAATCATTTAAGACTGCTCTTGTGTGTATAAGCAAGTTACAGACTGAGACATTATGTGTCCAATATACGGACAGATAACGCTTATTTGAGAGATACGCTGAGAAGTTAGGTGTCCAAGAACCCCTGAGAATGTATATATCAAAGACACACTGAGGATTTATATATCGAAGATACATTGATCATTTATATATCAAAGACACACTGAGAATTCATATATCAAAGACACACAGACTATTTATACATCGAAGAAACACTGAGAATTTATATATTAATGACACACTGAGAATTTATATATCAAAAACACACTAAAATCGTGTATATAAAACCACTGAGAATGTATGAGTATAAATCAAATATACACATTAAGAATCTATATATCAAAGATACACTTTGGGAATATATATATATATATATATATATATATATATATATATATATATATATATATATATATATATATATATGTGTGTGTGTGTGTGTGTGTGTGTGTGTGTGTGTGTGTGTGTGTGTGTGTGTGTGTGTGTGTGTGTGCCGGTCTCCCTGGTCGGGGATTAAGCAGCTTTCTCCGTAACCCCGAATACTCTCGTGGTTGACGTGAGTGCACGAGAATTGGACGCGGGTCGGGTCGCGCCTGTGACTTATGAGAGTATGGAGCCGGTCGCTCAGAAATTCGTGGCGTGCTGATGAGCGTAATCTAGCCTAGGAATCAACATACAGCTGAAAGATGATGATGTTGACCGCAATATCCTTAACAGGATGGAAATATATATTCAAAGATACACTGAGAGTGTATGTATCAAAGACACGCTAAAGATATTTATATCAAAGCACGCACATTATCATAATCATGTTCCTTGTCAGCTGACGTAGGCATTCATGTCTTTCCACAGATCTTGGTCCTTGCTGCTCTGGATTAACTCTGCCGATGATATTCCTCCATCCCACCGTCTCAGTCCATCCAGCATCATTTCTCCTTGTCTGTCTCTGCCTCCTTTCCCAGTGATCTTAACAGTTGTCATGATGTTCCCAATGATGTTCTTTAAGATCAAAGAATACTGTTTGTCTCTTTCGTTTAGTTGCATATAAAGTTCTAGTTTCACTGGCGTCTTACAGTAAATCATTGTCAGTTACTCTGACAGTCCAAGATATTCGTAACATTCGTCTCAAGATTCGTCTCCATTGCTTTTAAGCTTTTCCTAATTTGTTCAATGGCGTCCCTGATTCGTGACGCACAGCAAACCGAAGATCTGTATACAATTTCAGTCATTTCTTTCCCACAATTAATGATAGTGACTTACAGCATAAGATTTTTTTTCCTCTCTCTCTCTCTCTCTCTCTCTCTCTCTCTCTCTCTCTCTCTCTCTCTCTCTCTCTCTCTCTCTCTCTCTCTCTCTCTCTCTCTCTCTCGATACTGAATGAAACTTGACTGAGAATGTATGCATCCAAGATACTGGTTGAAACTTGACTGAGAATGTATGTATCCAAGTTACTGGTTGAAACTTGACTGAGAATTTATGTGTCAGAGATACTGGTTGAAGCTTGACTGAGAATGGATTTTCCAAGATTTTGCCTGCGAATGTTTGTAACCAAGATACTGGTTAAAACTTGACTGAGAATGTATGTATCCAATATACTGATTGAAGATTGACTGAGAATGTATGTATCCAAGATATTGATTGAGAATGTATATATCCAAGATATGACTGAGAATGTGTGTATCCAGGATGCTGACTGAGAATGTATGTATCCAAGATATGACTGAGAATGTATATATCCAAGATATTGATTGAGAATGTATATATCCAAGATATGACTGAGAATGTGTGTATCCAGGATGCTGACTGAGAATGTATGTATCCAAGATATGACTGAGAATGTATGTATCCAAGATATTGATTGAGAATGTATATATCCAAGATATGACTGAGAATGTGTGTATCCAGGATGCTGACTGAGAATGTATGTATCCAAGATATGACTGAGAATTTATGTGTCAGAGATACTGGTTGAAGCTTGACTGAGAATGGATTTTCCAAGATTTTGCCTGCGAATGTTTGTAACCAAGATACTGGTTAAAACTTGACTGAGAATGTATGTATCCAATATACTGATTGAAGATTGACTGAGAATGTATGTATCCAAGATATTGACTGAGAATGTATATATCCAAGATATGACTGAGAATGTGTGTATCCAGGATGCTGACTGAGAATGTATGTATCCAAGATATGACTGAGAATGTGTGTATCCAGGATGCTGACTGAGAATGTATGTATCCAAGATATGACTGAGAATGTGTGTATCCAGGATGCTGACTGAGAATGTATGTATCCAAGATATGACTGAGAATGTGTGTATCCAGGATGCTGACTGAGAATGTATGTATCCAAGATATGACAGAGAATGTGTGTATCCAGGATGCTGACTGAGAATGTATGTATCCAAGATATGACAGAGAATGTATGTATCCAGGATGCTGACTGAGAATGTATGTATCCAAGATATGACAGAGAATGTGTGTATCCAGGATGCTGACTGAGAATGTATGTATCCAAGATATGACAGAGAATGTGTGTATCCAGGATGCTGACTGAGAATGTATGTATCCAAGATATGACTGAGAATGTGTGTATCCAGGATGCTGACTGAGAATGTATGTATCCAAGATATGACAGAGAATGTGTGTATCCAGGATGCTGACTGAGAATGTATGTATCCAAGATATGACAGAGAATGTGTGTATCCAGGATGCTGACTGAGAATGTATGTATCCAAGATAATACTGGTAATAATATGTGTATTCAAGATATTGACCGGGCGAGGCTCCCCTAAGGGTCAAGAAATTAAATGATGCAGGACCCCACTATGGGTCAGTGATGTGCTAGAACAATCTCATTCTCTAGGCCTGAGTGCATGGGGGAATAAGTGACCAGTCTTTCCCTCCCTCAGCAAGCGGAGAGCCCTCGTCCTATCCACACTCATGCCATTGTGAGCTCAACTTTATAACCGTTATAACAACAACCACTTGAGGAACGACACATTTTATATGTTGTTTAGTTTTTACAGAACTTATAATAAAAGCAGTAAATAGGTATATATGATGCCATTTTCTCAGACTACTATTAATAAATAAATTATCAGTCTACAAGTACGGAACTATTTGTCATTTATCAAGCACGGAAAGATAAAAACAGCACTTTTCAATTAAAGAAAGATTTCAACCTTCATTTGTCAAGTAAGGGCAGATGTAAAAGAACAATTGTGACGTACGGAAAGATAAAAACAACGATTGTCAAGTAAGGAAAGACAAAAATGGTCAAGTAAAGAAATATTTAAACAACAATTGCCAAGTGTGGAAATATAACAATAACCATTGTCGTGTAAGAAAAGATAAAATACGAGGATTGTCAAGTAAGAAAGGATAAACAGAACAATTGTCAAGTAAGGAAAGATAAAACAAATTGTCAATGTTGTCAATGTTTCCAAGAACATGCACAAGACCAGTGGTTCTCAACCGGTAGGGAATCCCCCCTCCCCCCAGGCGGGAATTTTTAGGGTTTCGGGGGAAGGGGGGCGGAATTAAAATTATTTCAGGATCACGTTATTACAAGAACCGATTATTTGACATTGTTTTTCCCTCCATAGTTTACGGCTCTGTACATCTAGCCCTTCTGAAATTCGTTTTATAGCGTAAATAGACCGCAAAACACGTCTTATGTAGACATCTAGACCTGTTCTAGCATGTGTTATTAAATTTAGCTTCCATTGTTACGGATACTGTGTAGAGGTGGGGGGATTTATAGGGAGGAAATGCGAAGAGGGAGCAGGGTGACAATATGAACATATGGTGAAGGGGTGCATGTTCCAAAAAAAGATTGAGAACCACTGCACTAGACAGAATACGGTAATCTAGAAAGGCGACGCTAGACAGAATACGGTAATCTAGAAGGGCAATACTAGACAGAATCAGGGTTACCAGATCAGTGTGATAAAAAAAAGCCAAGTCATGAAATAAAAAAGCCACAAAAAACAGACATTGCCCAATAAAAATTATTACAAACATATTCACATTACATGACAACCTCTTCTTCAAATAAGTATTCCTCTTCATTGTTGAGACATTCGGTACAGGATTCCTTAGAATATAACAATTCAGCTTTTAAATCATTCAATAATTTGGATGAAGGAACTTATTCCTTACAGCACGTGTTTGAAGATAATAGTTCTGCTCTAATTCTAATAATTGCGCCTAAGAGAGACAGCTGAAGTCTATTCCGGCACAATTTGCAATATGCCGATTCAGAACCATCAGTGGATTTCTTGAGCCACACAAACGTTTTTTCCCATTAATCATTCTCGAGGCGCTCCTGTCTGGGAAATTGCCAGTACTAAGGACACTACTTTCTGAACTTAGCAGTCAGCATAAGGTCACCATACAGTGGATACCATCGCACTGTGGAGTACCCGGAAACGACAGAGCTGATCGAATGGCTAAGGAAGGAGCAAAAGAAGAACAGCCTGATGTGCCCATTACATACCACCAAAAGAAAAGAATGATCAAATCAGTCAGAAAGCCACCAAACCCTGCTCAAGACAATTACCAGATTATGGACAGACCAGAACAAGTCATTATTCTGCGCCTCAGAACAGGACACAATAGATTACGCAACCACATGTATACAAAATTCATGATTGGTGAATGGTGATTGGTGATAGGTGTGCACATGTGGATTGGCGTCGCAGACAGCGGAACACATACTCCAAGACTTCCCAAAATACAACATATATAGGCAACCCTATTGGACTAGAGAGAAACAGTGGAAGATAAACTCTATGGACCGCTGAGTGAACTAAAAAAGACAGTTAAATTCATAGAAGAGACAACATTGCAGTTATAGACATGTTTCAAGCGAACGAAAGAAGAAGAAGAAGAAGAAGAAGAAGAAGAAGAAGAAGAAGAAGAAGAAGAAGAAGAAGAAGAAGAAGAAGAAGAAGAAGAAGAAGAAGAAGAAGAAGAAGAAGAAAGAAGAAGAAGAAGAATCATAAGATGGTTTCCACTTTGGCATGATAATGGTCTCAATAATAATAAATACTTGTCATGAAGGTATAATGAATTTGAAAACTTAACTAACAGTAAGGTGGTTGCGCAGTGCGTGAGTGCGCATAAAACAGAACAAGTACAGTACGAAAACTGTACGTGCTTAATACTTGTTAGTTGTTACGCTCGTTCTCGAGAATCAAGCAATAACAGTATAAGCTAAGCTTATTGTTGTGCATTTGTTTTAGCTAAAAAGAGTTAAAACAAGATAAAAATTACTTTAAAAAGAGGCATTTATAGCTAATTATGTTACAAATTAAAAAAAAAACTAAAAAAAACAAGAAAAAACCAAAACGCCAAACGAATTTTTTTTTTTAACGCCAAACCCATCTTACAATAATCCAGATTCATTGGATTTGGCGTCGAAAAAGCCAATCTGACAACCATGGACAGAATACGGTAATCTAGAAGGACTGTAACTCACTGTGGCAGTGCAATCCTTGTACCAAATGGTACAGGAGTTGGTCGCAAGCCTGACACGGCTGCATGGGCGAGCAGTTGTACACGACGAAGGATTTTTCTGTGGCGCTTGCAGCAGCTGTTGACATACAAATAGTCAAGAATTGTTAACGCACACATGTAGACACAAACATACACATAGTTGTATGGCTACATAGTTGTTAACATACACATGTAAATACAAACATACACATGTAGATACAAACATACACACGTACACACAAACATACACACAGCTGTATGACTACATAGTTGTTAACATACACGTGTAATCACAAAATCACGAACATACACATAGCTGTGTGACTGCATAGTTGTTAACATACACATGTATTCATAAACCTACACAAGATGTGTGACTACATAGTTATTAATATACACGTGTAATCACAAAATCACAAACATACACATAGCTGGGTGACAGCATATTTGTTAACATATACATGTAATCACAAACATACACATAGCTGTACGACTACATAATTGTTAACATAACCATAACGTGTAAACATAAACATACACGTGCAAACACAACTATGTGCTGTGTTAGTTAGTTAGTCGACAGATAATCCTCATTGCACATCGAACCATGCAGTCCATAAGTGCTCGGATCCCCTCCTCAGCAAATCCTGCAGCGTGTAGCGGCTAACGACACCATTCTGTGTTGGTTTAACAATCTTCTTTGGCTTCCTGCGTTGTGTTCTTGTTTTGGCCACCCCTCTTTTGATGTGCTATTCTCGCAGTCTTACCATGATTGTAGATGCGCAGTCATCAATCACATGGTTCTCGCACAAGTCTTACCTCTCGTAGAGCATTCAGAATGTCAGCCTGGTCCATGCCGCATCGGTCCTCCACAGTAGCCTTACCTTCCAGCTCATTTCCTTGTACTCCCGCATGCCCTGGCACGAAGATGAAACTAATCTTTGCCAGCCGAGACCGCTCCAGAGACAGCAATCACTCTCTTCGGATCCACCCCACCTATATCCTCTTGATCATGTTCATTGAGTCGCTAAAGAAACATGCCTTAGTGAATGTCTGTGTCTCGAGCCATGTATTTGCTTTACTTACTGCCATGACTTCCATAGTCAGGCTACTTGTAGTCTCAACAAAAGCACCAGAGTCCCCCTTCACAATTCTCCCTCTGACCTGAGCCGTAAAGGCCCATGAGCTTCTCACATGTCGGACCCATCTGTGTAAATGACAGCATCACCGTCTAACGAATTCTCGAAAATCAACGATTGTACTGCACAGCAGCCAGAATTTCTTGTCTGCATTTCCTGTCTAGTTGGATGCAAACTGAAAAGGGCGTACATAAATCTGTTGGCAGTTGTACCCATTCCTCACAAGGTTCTAAGTACTCAAGTGAACACACCTGTTGAAGAATGTCTTCGGCTTGACCCATTCACGACCGTCCTCTTTTTAACCTGCTGCACTCACCTTAATAATTTCACTATGCAGTGGATGTTGTGTGTTTGCGTTAACTCTGAGGTAAGCACGTGCTCTGCAAACTTGTATTCTGTCCTCAATTGTAGGAAAATCAAGAAAGTAGAGCATCGCCCTCTGGTACATCCAAAAATAACGCGCATAGTTTTGTTCTGTATCCTTTCCATCCTTACTATCTGCTTACAGCTGAGAGTCTGGATCGCCATCGCATACTCAAAAACAGACATGACCAGCCCCTCGTATAGAAGACATAGATGCCGCTGCTCACAGTTTGCTGCCGCCATCACCCGCATCGCAGCCAAACCTCGCTTGGCGTTTGTTATCACCTGGTCTATGTGCTCATTATAAGCAAGGCTTCGATCAAAACGTATCCCCAGGTAATTCATTGCCTGCATTCTTTCCACAGTCTCTGAACACAGCTTTACAGTTGGTGATGGAGTGTTGACAATATGGTTATTCAAAGAGAACCATGTCACTGATGCCTTTGTTGGGTTGACCATTGCCCCAGCTTCAATACGCCAAGAACTTATGTGATTGAGTTCGGTTTTTAGTTCCACAGCAACCTAATCTCTATCCTTACCCTGATGATTGATACACTAAAACACATGTGTCAAACTCAAGATCCGCGGGCCACATCCGGCCCGCCGTACAGCCATATCAGGCCCGAGAGGTCTCAACCGAAGTACAAATATATTCGGCCCAAGAGAGAATTTTAGGCAAAAATAGTTTTTTATGGTAACAATATAAAGTGCATATCAAATTCCCTAGTTAGCAGCCTTCCGAATGATAGGCTACCTTCTCGCTTCGATCAGAATAAGCGAAAATAAAAGTTGTGTAGTGAGTTAGTGTTCGTCGTTATAATTACCTAGCAACGTTCAGATGCTGTTTCGGATTGGCGCATAAAAAATTAAAGTAGTGTAACGCCCGGATATTACATCACTATATTTTCCCCGCTACGGCTAAACTGATATCAATCGAGCGTCTGTCGGTAGATGCACAATCTTTTAGAATAAAAGCTAGCCTTTAAAATGGCCAAGAGAAAAGTTGATTCTGAAGACAGAGCCTTTCAAAGCCGCTGTGAGGCTGAATATATGTTTACTGACATTGGTGGTAAACCTGTGTGTCTAATTTGTGGAGATAATGTGGCTGTGATCACAGAATATAATCTGAGATGGCACTACGAGACTAAACATCAAGACAAGTTAAACAGCCTGAATGCAGAGCAGAAGCTACAGAATGCAGAAGAATTGAAGAGGCATCTAACATTACAGCAAGATGTTTTTCATCAACGCAAAAACACAAACTGATGCTGCAGTCAAAGCAAGTTTTATTGTGTCAGAGGAGATCGCTAAATCAGGTCGACCATTTACAGAAGGAGAGTTTATGAAGCGCTGCATGACGAAAGTATGAGACGTCTTGTGTTCAGACAAAAAGCAGATGTTTGCAAAGGTAAGCCTTAGCAGAAATACGGTTGTTGATCGGGTTTGTGAGATGGCCACTGATGTGAAAACACAGCTGAACGAAAAAGGCAAAGACTTTGTTACATTCTCCCTTGCTGTTGATGAAAGTAATGACACGACTGACACTGCACAGCTCGCCATCTTCATCCTTGGAGTGGACTCCAGTTTGAATATTACAGAAGAAACATTGGACATGAAATCTATTCATGGGATAACGGCAGGAAAAAACATTTTTGACAACGTATGTCAAAGTTTAACCAACATGAACCTGCCTTGGGACAAACTCGTTGCACTGACAACAGATGGAGCACCGCCGATGTGTAGCGAAAAAAGTGGACTAGTTGGAAGAATGCGGTTAAAGATGCAAGAGAACTGTACTGGTGAATTGATGGCATATCACTGCATCATACACCAAGGATCGCTGTGTGGCAAAGTCCTCAACGTGGAAGATATAATGAGCACTGTAACACAAACCGTCAACTTTATCAGATATCATATTAATGTTTTAAAAAGGTTCAATTTTCGGCTTATTGAATTTTTATCCTGTTCGGCCCGCAACCTTACGTGTGATTTGAGATTTGGCCCGCAGAGCGATTGAGGTTGACACCCCTGCACTAAAACATCGTCGGCATATGACAGTGTCCTCCCAGGTCCAGTAGTCTGCTCTTGATGATTCTCACAGTGTGTTGTTTGTCCATCAAGAATGATGATGACCATTCATTTCATCCAGTGGGGTTAAAAGTATGCAGCCGTGCCTATTTTGGCTCGAAATGTTCTTTGACAATGTGGACAAAGAATGCTTGACGTTTCTGGAGGAGGATTTTCTGCAGTGATTTTTCTGTTCTGTCTTTTCTTCACAGCTCTTGCAGTCCTGGTTGCCTCACAAGTGACTGCACCTTGCGTAATGATGCACGCCACGAATTTCGGTCTCTGGCTGCAGTCTCCCAGGTGTCATGATGAATTCCAAAAGCATTCAGTGAGATTTTCAGAGTGTCTTTAAAGCGTTTCCTCTGGCCGCCTTGGGAGCGTTTACCACAACGCAACTCGCCGTAAAAAATTCGTTTAGGGAGCCTGTGATCTGGCATGCGAGTCAAGTGACCAGCCCAGCGAATCTGATTCTTCATTAGTAGAGTGTGGATACTGGGCATGGACGCTCTTTCTAGGACTTCAGTGTCTGGGATCTTGTCTTGCCATTTAATCTTCAGTAACTTCCTAAGGCAGACTGTGTGGAAGTGGTTTAATTTCCTAGCGTGTCGCTGATAAACAGTCCAGGTTTCACAAGCATATAGCAGTGTGGATAATACAACTGCTTTGTAGACTTTCAGCTTTGTTTGCAGGCTTATTCCATTTCTGTCCCATACATTCTTGTACAGTCTGCCAAAGGCCGCGCTGGCCTTGGAGATTCTTGCATTCACTTCATCATCAATTGTGGCAGCTTGTGACACAGTGCTGCCAAGATAGGTGAATTTGTCCACAACACTTAGACTATGACCATTCACTTTGATATTCGGCACAGTGTGATTATTCCTTGGAGCTGGCTGGTACATAACTACAGTCTTCTCCAAATTGATATTGAGCCCAAAGTTGGCACAGGTATGTGAGAAAGCTGAAACATTCTGTTGCATGTCCGCCTCTGAGTTGGCGTATAGAGCGCAATCATCAGCAAACAGGAGCTCTCTGACGGTGTCGCTGTCAATTTTGGTTTTAGCTTTCAGCCTTCTGACAGTGTAGGCGTTGAACAGCACCGGTGATAATAGTGGTCCCTGTGATAGGCCAGGATATAGTGTTGTTGGTTTCGAAGTCCAACTGCCACATCTGAAAACTGCTTTCCGTTGGAAGAGGACTGCAGCGATCCAACTAAGGAGGAAAGCTGTGTGACTACATACAACAGGGGGTGGAGGTGAGTGGCCTCCATGGCCAATTGGTCAGAGCAGATTGCCTCACGTTCTGAAGTTGTAGGTTCGTTTTCGGATTGCTTCATTCAGACCCCTAGCGCAACATTTCCGGGGAATATTGAGGGTTCTTCTGTGAAGCTTCCAGTTCGTGCTTTGTCTGATGCTCTAAGCGGTTGGCTTGCCGTAGTGTGGAGAGAGACAGAGCCAGATGAGGTACAACCCGATGCAACTGAAGTGAGTCCTTTGGCCTTGAACTTGTGTAACATATCATGTTGTAGAGATTCCTGTTCAGCGCCCAGCACCGTCATCGAAACACGAGGCCTTGAGCTACACACGTGCCAAGTCCAGAACACGGAAAGAGATGAGCAGCTTGCATGTACGTTTTGATTTAGAGGTGTTCAGGTAGTTGCATCAGTGTGTGTCTGCTTGTGTGTGCCGTCGAAGTCTTTAGTTGCAATGTTCATGTTGTCACTTGTGTTCTAGTACAGCTGGCCGATTATACTCCTCGTGTTTGTTGATTCACTCACATATACCAAGGAAGCTGTCAAGATTGAGGTTGAACACGTCGCTATCCCACACACATACAAGAGCCTTTAGTATACACTTGAACCAACACTGTTAACGACCCCTCCATTTTGAATACATCAACACCTACACTTAGTTACACGATCAACAATAGTCACACCTCACCAATGTTCGTGCATACTACAATTACCCGGAAGCGACTTATAATAGTAGAAAGAGGAATATAACGTTCTTTGTTCATGTAATGAGAGAGTGGCATTAAGAGGAATATAACGTTCTTTGTTCATGTAAGGAGAGAGTGGCATTAAGAGGAGTATAACGTTCTTTGTTCATGTAATGAGAGAGTGGCATTAAGAGGAATATAACGTTCTTTGTTCATGTAATGAGAGAGTGGCATTAAGAGGATTATAACGTTCTTTGTTCATGTAATGAGAGAGTGGCATTGAGAGGAGTATAACGTTCTTTGTTCATGTAATGAGAGAGTGACATTAAGAGGAGTATAACGTTCTTTGTTCATGTAATGAGAGAGTGGCATTAAGAGGAGTATAACGTTCTTTGTTCATGTAATGAGAGAGTGGCATTAAGAGGAGTATAACGTTCTTTGTTCATGTAATGAGAGAGTGGCATTAAGAGGAGTATAACGTTCTTTGTTCATGTAAGGAGAGAGTGGCATTAAGAACACCGCGATGACTACAAATATAAATGGGAGAAGTCACAAAAACATTCCGAGAGAAATGATGTGGAATAGACTGAGACCGTGGCATGGAGAAATATCATTCAGAGTTGATCCCAGGTAGGCCAGGAATAGACATCTAGTTTAGTTTTATTTTAGTTTGGTTTAATTTAGTTTAGTTTAGTTAGTTTAGTTTAGTTTAGTTTAGTTTAGTTTAATCGACGGATCAACATCACGGCACACGGGTGTAACCCATAAGTGCTCCGTTCTACACCTAACTCAAGCCTGAGTCTGGAGAATCTAAGCTCAGTGCACAAACTCCGTAGCACCGGCGAGGATCCTTATATACTTTGGGTAGATTTTTACCTCAAAATTTTGCCCGGGCAGCGCCGTTAGGCTACTCTTTTTTGATTTCCAACTGCCAAGGGAGTTTTTGCGTGCGCAACAATACACACGGGCGTCCGATCTCACATCCCCGAGACCAGGGGAAATTTTTGTTACTAGAAGTCAACGTGAAAAGATGCCGGCCCTCACCGGGGCTTGAACCCAGGACCTCCAGCACTCGAGGCGGACACCATACCTCGAGACCACTCAGCCCCCCCCCCCAACTCACTAAAATCTAACTAAACTAAACTAGAGTTGATCCAGAAAGTCAGGAATCGACATAAACTCGAATGCCAGATGATTGGGCACGTGATGACAATGACGTGTATAAAGTGGCATTTGGGTTAGTGCGCTTGGCTACCAAGACAATGGACTGGGTTCAGTCCTCGGCAGGGTAACAAATTGTTCCGACGAGTACGATTCTAGGGGTCGACCCAGCCACATAACACTGGATACATGACATTGTTCAGAATTATGTGAAAATTGTCTGGGAATTAAAGACGACGAGTAAGATAACTGACCACGACATCCATATAAAATATAAGTTAGCAAGACATAAACATCCATTATCTGAAATAACACAAGGACCTAATTTCACAATTACCACCCAGAATGGTTAACAGAATATTGTTGGTGTAAATAAATACTACAGAATACCAGAAGCAATATTTCATAGCTATATTACTTTTACGAAATGTTCCGTTATGTTCTATCTTGGACATCGTGTTTTAAAATGTCATTTATAACAAAAGTATAGTTTGTTTGACATGAATATAGTTTTGTATAACATGGATATAGTTTTGCAAAAGATGGATGTAGTTTTGTATAACATGGATAGTTGTGTATAACATGGGGTTAGTTTTCAAGTAAACACCTGTATAAGATGGACATATTTGTACAAATAAACCCCTGTATAGCAAGGATATAGATGCGCAAGTCAACCCCTGTTTAACACGGATAAGTTTTACTTGTCAGTCCCTGTATAGCACGGATATAGATGTGCAAACCCGACGAAACATCAATCCCTAACCTCAAGGTATTTATACAGCTAACCTTTGGAGGGGATGACGTAATGCAATGTCTATAGGGCCAGCAGCATCATTACAGCAGTTCGCCGAACATTCTATGCTACAACTCCAGATTTTAGATACAGAACCGCACCTATTCCCACTCCAGCAGTAAAAGAACCTGTCCCTCTGCACGTCAAATAAAAGTGTATTTATCATTTACATGCAGGTGCCAGTCTACCTACATCGACAGAACAGAGAGGCAGTTAACCAACAGGGTGGTCGAACACACACCCAATTGGATTGACGGAATAATACATAACTACGATGGGAACCTGGTCAAGCCGGCATACCACAAACCTAATACATCGTCGATTGTACGACATATTTTGGAAACCGGTCACATGATTAATAGACACAATGCGTTTCACTGGTTTTTCAAAACACACCATAGTCGCATATTAGAGGTGGCAGAAGACATCACCATTATCTTGCATAAGCCAGTTTTATACAAACAGAAAGCATGATAGTCATTTTAAAATTGTCGTGGTAGACAACTAAAATTACTGTGCGAATGTGTGCATATTTCAGCTAGAAGGGTGTATCTAATCACTTTAGTTTATGATGTGCGGTTTCTGCTGTATGTACCTGACGAGATTCAGCGAAATATGTCAGGCAATAAATCGTGCAATCTATTGTGCTAATTGTGCTAATTCAAAATTACGTATTGTGATCGAATAGCCAACGTATTTTTGCTATAGACACATAAATGAACCGTCATCGAGTTTTCTGCATTTGACACACACGCTCGGAGGCAATCCTGTGGGTGTTAGTCAACTGCATCGTGTATAAAACGCCAGGTGGCCGCCATGCTTTGATCATGCACCTGGCGCACCGTTGAGAGGAAACCGCTGTGGCAAGCAACAGAGCGTGCCGTGCATTATTTCAGCCCTACAGCGAAAGGACTGGCTGACCTGTAACACCTGTTTCCACATAACTCTTGATGTCGGATTAATATTGAAACAGTACACATATTTTACAATAGTAATAGTCATGATGTACGAAATTACACCACACACGAGCCCCAATCAGACAGATCAACAGGATGTTTACAGAAGAGCAACTGGGTTAATAAGTTCATCCTTGAACATTCACCCACTGATACAGGGGATCATTTTAAAGATGATGTTCTTCTGTCGTCGAATCAAGGACATACTGCCTCATAGATCCATTTCCATGGAAACTTGATACCGAACTTTGAGAAGTGACAGAACCCAATAACTCCTCTGCAATTGTCCCGATTAGAAAGAAACTGAGGTCATTGCTATTATGCTTGTCGTTCGTCTCATATATGCTGAGTTGTCTATTCTTGCCAGCTCAATACATCATTAATTTGTGACTGCTGCCAGGGTTGCCATTCTAGATTTTTTACATCTAGATCCACATATTGTTTCATACGTCTAGATGTCGTTCTTTGACGTTTATATGTTAGATGTAATTCTATGTTTTTCATGTGGAGTTAGATATTTTAGATTTGTTGGTCAGTAACACTTTAGACTTGAAGAATTTGGCTTCAATTGGTACCGATAATGCCTCGGTAAAGGTTGGCATCATCCATGGCGTTTATGCCAAATTGAAGGAAGATATTCCATCTTTACTCCTCATAAAATGTGTGTGTGTGTCATTTCTTGCAGCTAGTATTATCACATGACTCATCAGAATGATTACCAAGGAATTTGGAATTCCTTATTGCTGAAACACATAACTGGTTCTACAAATCATCTGTCAGACAACAGCAATACACTAATTTATATAAAGCATTAAATGATAGTTCACCACGACTGAAAATTGTGTCATATTGCAAAACTAGATGATTATCAATTCAACCAGCTGTTGAAATAATTGTGAATCAATGGTTGGAGTTGAAGACACACTTCGAAATAACAAGAGAAAGTGAAAAGTGCTACACAGCTGAAATACTGTATGGAATGTACAGTGATGAAAAAACGTTGGCATTTCTTCTCTTTTTACAACCCTAAGTGAAGTGTAGAAAGTTAATAAACTGTTTGAATCCAAAAATGTTGATAAAGTTAAATTACTTGACGATCTCACTTTGCTATTTCACTCAATTGGTAAAAGACTTATATTGCCAACTTCTAAGGCTGATTTGTTCACTTGCACAACAGAGAGCTATCTGGCTCCTAAGGCCATATCTGGAATACCAAATCGAATCAAAAATTGATGGTTTAAAAAGAAAAGGACTGTAAACAGAAAATGAAGAGAACAACTTAAGAAAGCCCTGTTGAGATTTTCTTGTCTCATTATTCAAGCATTTGAAGCAGAGACTCCCTGAAAACTTAAATGTATTGAAGAGGGAGTCTCCGTCACGAAGTGGTCAAGCGTTTGACTCAGGCTTCGAAGGTTGTGGGTTCGATTCTGGGCCGCGTCCTTCGGTTCACGAGTGAATTTTTTCAGAGACTCCTGTGGGTCATCGCTGGACCTACGGGAGTTCGTGCTTTGTGCGACGCTTTCTGCGCTGCGGAAAGAGACCAAGCCATATGGGATAAAAACTAGGGGCAATGAAGTCGACCCTGTCGACTTTTAAGCGACTTATTTTTAGATGTATTGAAAAAATATTTCACTCTTTTTTGTTAATAACATACTTCAGCCAGTAAAGTATATACCTAAATATTGTCAAGTTATGAAATTTGTAAGGGCTACTGATAATAGTGTGGCGGAAGCAGAATATCAGTTAACCAAAATAAATTTGGTTGACTGGATAAATAAAACAGAAACTGAAGCTTTTTGGAGTGAAGTAAGACAATTTAAAGATGCCTCAGGAAATATTCCAATCTGTAAGCTCTTTGAATGTGCGGTTTCTGCCATGATACAACCCCATTCAAATGCTAATGTGGAAAGAGTTTTCAGCACTATTAATTATATAAAAACTAAACTAAGAAATAGGATGAAACTTGACTTCTTAAATGCTATCTTGACAATAACATTTGGCCTGATGAGAGCAGGAAAATGCTGTTCAACTGATCAGCTCCCTGATCGTGTAATAAAAGAAATTGGAACAGCTAAAGCATACCAGAGTCATTTTGAATCTGAAGCTTCAACTTCATCATCCAAGCTAAGTTTGTCCTGTGGATCTTGTGATACAGACATAAATGAAGATGAGGACATGATTCTATAGGGTAAGTCACATCGATATCTATGTAATTTCTTACTTTTCCCATCTGAATGTTTTTCTGGATGTTTTATCTATATAATCTAGATGTATATACATCCGTTTCTAGATGTTTTCTGTCAAAGAAAAGTGGCAACCCTGCTGGAGACAGTTGAGGCAGCATTTTCCTAGCGCTTGAAAGTACTGGGCACTTGGGTGTCGCTGGTTTCATAGGGATGCGAGCAATGTCTGCGTATGGGTACATATTATATAGTGATGTTCTTTTGAGTGTCTGGTCACTAGTCTACTGCGGTTCTCACCTCCGGTAGAAACAAACATATCTATTGTAATGGATAGAACAAATAACATTTGGTAAAAGTAAAACTGTGTCAGTTTAAAAGAAGTATCATAAACCATCGTCATCACTGCCATCGGTTTAATCACACTGAAGACTGGTGTTCATGTCCGTCCTCTAGGGGGCTGCGTGGTCTCGAGGTATGGTGTCCGCCTCGAGTGCTAGAGGTCCCGGGTTCAGGCCCCAGTGAGGACCGGGATTTATTTAAAAAATCCACCTGGACTTCCAGCAATAAAATTTCCCCTGGTCTCTGGGTAGTGAGATCGGACGCTCGTGTGTATTGCTGCGCACGTAAAAAATCCCTTGGCAGTTGGAAATCGAAAAAGAGTAGCCTAATGGCGCTGCCCGGGCAAAATTTCGAGTTAAAAATCTACCCAAAGTATTTCAGGATCCTGGATGATGCAACGGAATTCGTGCATTGAGCTGAATTTCTCCAGACTCAGGTTTGAGTTAGGAGGAAAACGGAGCACTTATGGGTTAAACCGTGTACCGTGATGTTGATCCAACGAATACACTAACTAAACTAGCTTATATTGTGGGCAACTCTCTTCAGCTCAGCTTGCATCTGTACCCCAGCGTCCTCGCATGATTGTGTGGCGTCCTGTGTAATACTACATAACGTAAGCATGCCAGGGCGTTGAGGCACATACTTAAGCTCAGCTGAAAAGAGGGGTTGAGAATAGGAGCCTGCCTTGAGGCTTCATCTGACGACTCCAACACCAGTCTTGAAACGGACTGATCTGACGGTAGTCATGTTGGTTCTTACTATTCATTCTTTTAGCTTGACAGTTGCACTGGTATCAAATGGTCTGTGTTCCGTCGGTACCAATGGTGGTAATAACACGGAGAATGTCCTACAACACACTAACACACTTACAAAAGCGCTGTACACGAGCCAAACTGAATAGTCATCCAACACAAAACTGGTGACCGCTTTGGGAGATACTGATGAGGGATCCTAGCAAGTATGGGCTGAGTGTATCGGTGTGCAGTGAGGATACTCTGACGACTAACTAACTAACTAACTAACTAACTAACTGACTAACTAACTAACTAACTAACTAACTACGCTTATAGCGATATTTGAAACACAGCTATGGTAATTACATCAATATAACCGAAATATTGTGAAACCATGCAGCCCACACAGATTTTACATTCGAGACTGAGGTATGTCTTCTACAAAGGCAAGTTTATATTGTATGAAAATTATAAATGATTATTTATGACGCGTGAATGGACTAGCTCAGTGACGCAAACCCCAGAAACTATGTCAGTGTAACTATTCTGATCCCGGGTGACCTCCATTCTTACTTCAAGCTAACGAGCACTGATGACAGTGGCCAGGAGCTCAGCCAATCTAAAATAACTGCTTGGTTAGATCAATAGTGCTCAACGCCGACCTAGTCAACATAATGAATGGAACAAACTCGCACTTGTACTCAAGGCGGAAGAATGAAGACTTCAATAGTAATGACGTCTATATGAGCATCATTGAATACACATGATCTATAGTAGAGAAAGGTGTGTGATTAATATATAAGGAGAATGTACACTAACAATCTGCTAGGCACGCGAAGCGGATCACTTGAGCTCTATACCCTTTACATGATTAGCAACAATGCTGGAATTCAGATTTTAAACTGTGTCAGACATACAAATCCTCTCTGTGGAACAACTGTGTCAGACACACAAATCCTCTCTGTGGAACAACTGTGTCAGACAGACAAATCCTCTCTGTGGAACAACTGTGTCAGACATACAAATCCTCTCTGTGGAACAACTGTGTCAGACATACAAATCCTCTCTGTGGAACAACTATGTCACCTCTTTGGCTAGCTTGTCTTTTTACAGCACCCAACTGCCAAGCTTCATTGTTTATTATCTTCGTATTTTTTTCTCGGGCATCTGTTTCTCTTTCTCTTGCCAACAATAAAAACGGGTATTGGATACATCACAGCTTATTGCCTGTATGTTAAGTTAATCTCAAATTCTCGAGTCGGTTGATTGGTTGGTTAACTGGATACCTTATTAGTTGTACCGTAGCTTTAAATTGTCATGACTGGATGGCCCAATCTCTACTGATATTTGCATATTTTTTTTCGTGTCTTATTTCTCAAAAATGTTTATAAAATAACTTCTAAGAGTGGCTCGGCAGTGAGGCAGATGTTTAAAAATTGACCTGTATACGAGGAAATATTAGTCATGTGATAAGTTGAACAGACAGGAGTCTTAACAAATCAACAGCCCGCACAGGTACAACATGCCAGAATGCCAACACAAAAGCCCTCCACGAAAAATACAGTTCATCGTCGATGGAAGCGGCAGTCAATAGAAAACTAACAGTCACACATTACTGCATAAGGCAACCCAGTCAGTTCAGCGACAGGGCGGCTGCCATCATACCCAACATGCAGATCACGCTACAAACAACCGCGGAAAATGTAAAAGTATTCCAAACGTAATTCACAGCTCACAGTGTCGCTCTGTGCACTCAATGCAGTGACAGGGCGACGGAAACATTCGAAGAAATATACTGGGAAGGAAATACGGCTGGTGTGGTAATGACCACATTACCCTTGAGACCAGTTTGGTTTATGGAACTATGGGGGAATAGCACCGGATGCCCAATACGCGTCACGGTGAGTAGAGTCCCATTTTCCCTTGGGAGAAGAGAACAGGTCTTGATTGCCAGTAGTTATTTGACGCTCTCGCTTCAAACCAACTTATATCGTGATATCCACACCACATTTGAACACACAGCTTACCATAAATCACTTGCTTACTGGCAATCGAATACGATGCACACATTTGACTTAACCCGGACTAGCGGAGGCTCAACTTTTGATGCCACAATAAGTGGAGTGTGGTACATTTGTGGCGATATTTGAGCGTGGCCCACATGGAGTTAATTGGCGGACATTTTGTGCGGAATGTTCTTAAGACAAAATTAACCCCAGTCAAGTGCTCAAGTAAAGGACCCGTGTTCACGCCCTGGTACTGGGTATATGGTGCGAGTCCCATAGTTTTAAACACCAATCCGCGCTCAGTGTGTGATATGGTCGCCTTTAATGATTAGGTGCCAAAGAATAATATATCTGTAAATGTGATCTCCCATTTTAACAGAAGGACGATTTATCGTCATACTAGAGTCATCGTATTATTATTTATTTATTTACTTATTTTTTTTTTTTGGTCTCGTGGTATCTTCCGCAGTTTCGATGTTCATCGAATGGAAATGTAGATTATAATACTTGTTCATTTGATTGTGAAACATGCTTGGTCCAAACCTACATTTTTTTTTTTTTGGGGGGGGGGGGGTGTGCACTGAATCAGGTAATTTCCAGAACATATCCTAGTACTCATTTCAATCGCGGTCGACCTGGATGGTACATCCCCACCCCGATAGGGATTCGAAGAGACGACCACTAAGCCGACAAGTAAGAATGCTGGCCACTGCGGATACCTGAGAAAATGGGAAGTCTTTCAACAACACTAATGTTTATGTAAACCGTTATTTGACCGGGTTTCCAGCAACTCCTGGTCTGAAAATGTGGCCGGGAGAAGGGATTTATTAATATTGACGTCCATTAGCGATGTTGCTGAGTGCGACAGTCGTTGTCCGCAACGCCGACAGAACTAGCACATTTTAGTTCCGTATTTTGTGACTGATGTAATGTCTCCTACATGATGTGCGCATGTCCAACGTTCGTTGCTTGGTTGTTGAGGAATGTGCTGGATGGCTGTGAGTGTTCACTCTGAGGTTAATGGGGCATGGGTTGTCTGAGTTCTAAACAAGGTTGCATCTGTCCGAGTGACGTTTGTCTTCAGACTCGTTTCCCGACAAGGTACACAAGTACTGTTTATATGGGGGTTGTGTTACAAAGAGCTCTCTCTCTCTCTCTCTCTCTCTCTCTCTCTCTCGCTCTTGCTCTCTTCACTCTCCCGTTCCTCTCTCACTCTCTCTCTCGTTCTCTCTCTTTCACTCTCTCTGTCTCTCTCTCTCTCTCTCTCTCTCTCTCTCTCTCTCTCTCTCTCTCTCTCTCTCTCTCTCTCTCTCTCTCTCTCTCTCTCTCTCTCTCTCTCTCTCTCTCTTCATATAATCGCAAATTATTCGAACACTATCTCAAAACGGATTACCTTCCCCCTTAATAATAGAGATAATATAATAACAACAAAACCCTAGTATAACAGCCAGTTCCCTTTTTGGTAGGCCAGTATATTCCACATGGCTAACAAGTGTCAGACCATTATCTAATATTACTGTGTCGTGTAGTTTTGATGTTCGCATTTTGCCCATGCCTGTGTAATGCATATTTTTATATTGTTGCTGTTCTTTGTTAGCCTTGAATGATGTGTGAATGAAATAATGTATGAAAGAGAGTGATAGAAGGGCAGAATTTTAGACGGGCCTGCATGCCCAATTCTTAACCCTTTGAAAATAAAGTTTGTTCGTTCGTTCGTTCGTTCGTTCGTTCGTTCTCTCTCTCTCTCTCTCTCTCTCTCTCTCTCTCTCTCTCTCTCTCTCTCTCTCTCTCTCTCTCTCTCTCTCTCTCTCTCTCTCTCTCTCTCTCTCTCTCTCTTATAAATCAATGGGGTGTGTAAGACCCGCATTGAAACTATATCCGCGTAGAGTTACAATAAGATGTACCCAGGCCATGCATCAACACAACACATTCGGGCATCTATGTCATGAAGCCTAATGTGGTCATGTTTCTCCACCACGCTTTAGCTATTTCATTCTCAATAAACTCCAATCCAACGCCTACAGCGACATATTCAGGTTTATAAATCAATATATAATATAATTCTAAGACCAACTACTGCTTCTAGCCAAATACGAGTACAAATGCTATTTCTAAATTACACGAATAAACTTGCCTGCTCCCTGGCAGCTTTCTCCGTAACCCCGAATACTCTCGTGGTTGACGTGAGCGCACGAGAATTGGAAGCGGTTCGAGTCGCGCCAGTGACTTATGGGAGTATGGAGTCCGGTCGCTCAGAAAGTCGTGGCGTGCTGATGAGCGTAATCTAGCCTAGGAATCAACATACAGCTGAAAGATGCTGATGTTGACCGCAATATCCTGAAACAGGATGGAAATGCGGGGGTGGGGGTGGGGGACGAATAAACTTATCAACGTCGTCAAACGATCTATTCAACTTTCAGATAGCTTACTTTGAAGCGTGTTCTATAAATCTAGAACTTCACTTCAAACTGGCTACCATCTCATGAATCTCCATGAATGAATCGCTAGTAAGTTCCATCTTGCCTCCTACACCCCTGCTACCTACCTCCACCCAACTCTATTAATGTCTCTTTAAAACGTACCGGTTACTACAGGTACGACTATAGCATTCACCCAACGGGTGTGAAAATAAATTGAGCTTAAATATCCCGGTATTAATACTTGTAAAAATGGTAGCAAATCGTCTGAAAATTGCTGAGGCAGCCTGATAGCGTAACTTGGCAAAAATTATTTGAATTAATTCTCATTTTTGGCCGCTCACATTACTTTTAAAGTTCATCATGATCGATAAAGCAATTTTTCCTTCTCTTCGTAGTCTTACTTTCGTGTGACCTGACCGCACTAAAAATAACCGACCGGCTGACGTGCTAAAATCGATAACATAATGGCGAGCTGTGGAGTTCTCCCGTACATCTTCCTTATCATGGCTGACTTTCGATGATTGCAGACGCAAATACAAAACGCTCACAGAACAAATGCCATCGACCTCGCTCAATGAAAGCCCCCTTCTGAGCTTATGTCTACCATGGCTGGCACTATATCATCCCATACTACACAAGGAAGTGAGAAACGCGAGGAAACCGGAGACTAAAGCTGGTAGTCATGTCCTTTAAGGACGTCGCAGTCAAACCCAGCATTATTTGGTTGTTTACAATTCACTAGGCATGCCGGTCTCCCTGTCTAGAGGTTACACTTCTTTCTCCATAATCTCGTATACTCTCGTAAGTAACGTGACGTTGAGCGAGAATCGGGAGCGGTTCTCTCCACGTAGGTAACTTACGGGGTATGTGAGCCGGTCGCTCAGAAAGCAATGGCAAACTCCTGAGCGTAATCTTGCCAAGAAATCAACAATCAGCTGAATGATGCTGATGTTGACAGCGATGTCCTGTAAAGAATATGCGAAAAAAAGTAGTAGTAGTAGTAGTAGTAGTAGTAGTAGTAGTAGTAGTAGTAGTAGTAGTAGTAGTAGTAGTAGTAGTAGTAGTAGTAGTAGACCTCTTTCAGTCCTGAAGGACTATAGATTTGTGCCGCTGGGGAGGTACCTGGCAGCACGGCTGGTGACTGTATAGTCCAATGCGAGAGTGACAATCTCTGTCACAGTTTCCGCATCTGTAAGACGAGGCAAGTCCCGCAGCAAGTGGCCGCATTTCATGCCTGTGCCGACTACCTTCAGCTTGTTGGGTCATATTGCGCTCAAAGAGCACCAGTCCGTTTCGTGCATCTCGTCTCCAGGAACATCTGTCTGTTGCAACTCTTTCCCACATGTCTGGATCTATGCCAAGGGTTTTCATATCTTGTTTACACACCTCCCTATATCGCATTTGGGGTCTGCCGGTTGGCCTCTTCCCCGTGGCTAGTTCTCCATATAGGAGATCTTTGAGAATACGTTCATTCTCCATTCGAGATACATGGCTCAGCCACTGGTGGCATCTCTGCTTGAGGAGGGATTGCACTGTGGGCAATTTTATGTTTAGTAATTTGTTACTATTATTTGAACGACCATAGCTCATACCATTGTGAGAAGCAAAGCGAGATGGTTTTGCTTTATACCTTTGTTATACATCTTTGCATAATACACCTTGCTTAAACATCTTTGTAGGATAGACCTTACTTGTACATCTCTGTAGGATATACATTGATTATACATCTAATATAAGTCTTAATTATATTTCTCTGTAGGATATACCTCGGCTATACATCTAATATATATCTTAGTTATACATCTCTGTAGGATATTTCTCTGTCAAACATCTAAGATAAATTTTTGTTATACATCTCTCCAGTATATACATTGGCTACATATCAAAGGTCGGTCTCTCTAGTGTAGGGATTACACGACTTTCTCCGTAATCCCGTATACTCTCGCGAGTAACGTGACGTTGCACGAGAATCGGTAGCGGTTCTCTCCGCGTTGGCAACTTACGGGGTATGTGAGCCGGTCGCTGATGTTGATATATAGTTAGTTAGTGTTGCATATTCCGGTCTTCCTGGCGAAGAGGCTATTGACTTTCTCCGTAATCCCATATATCCACGTAGGGTAACGCAGCTGCGCGAGATTCGGTAGCGGATCGCGTCGCGTTGGTTACTTACGGGGGTATGTGAGCTGGTCGCTCAGAAAGCAATGGCAAACTACTGAGTGTAATCTTGCCAAGACATCAACAACAGCGGTAAAATGCTGGTGTTGACAGCGATGTCCTGTAAGTAGGATATGCGAAAAATAATAACTATAAAAAAAAGTGTTGCATATCCTTTACAGGACGTTGCAGTCAACACCATCATTTTTTGCTTGTTGTGATCTCATGGCAAGTTTACGTTCAGTAGGCACCCATACCACTTCTTAAAAACCAACGGAACGTGGTCTGCTGCCTGCCCAGTCTAGCGCAGCTGTGTATGCAGGGTTACGAACTGCGTCCGTAACGTCTTCGCCAGGGAGTGGCATATATATAAGTTGTATATGCTTTACCTCGACACCGCAAGGTACAAGGGAAACAAGATGAGATGAGATCAGATGAGATGAGATCAGATGAGATGAGATGAGAACAACAGGCAAAACAACTTCTTGTGTGTTACTTACCTCCCCTGTCCAGACAGCTGGTCAACTCTGAGAAGGATTTGGAGTAGGCCCGCTAAACATGAGAGAAAAGGAAACAATCAGCGTGTTAGTGGCAGGAGTATAGTAGTGTTTCTTTTCATTCCCAGTTATATATGCATGTGTGTGTGTGTGTGTGTGTGTGTGTGTGTGTGTGTGTCTGAGTGTGTGTGTGGGTGTGTGGGTGTGTATACAGAGAGAGAGAGAGAGAGAGAGAGAGAGAGAGAGAGAGAGAGAGAAAGGGGGGATGGGGAGGATAACTATCAGCATATTAGTTAGAGTATTGTTTAGTATTGTTTATTTTTGGCAGTGATGTGTGTATATGAACATATGTAATAAATATATACCCCACAGAGATGTGTCACCAAAATATACCCTACAGATATGTGTAACCAAAATGTCCGCTACAGAGATGTGTAACCAAGATATACCCTACAGAGATGTGTAACGAAGATATACTCTACAGAGATGTGTAACCAAGATATACCCTACAGAGATGTGTAACCAAGATATACCCTACAGAGATGTGTAACCAAGATATACTCTACAGAGATGTGTAACCAAGATATACCCTACAGAGATGTGTAACCAAAATGTCCCCTACAGAGATGTGTAACCAAGATATACCCTACAGAGATGTGTAATGAAGATATACCCTACAGAGATGTGTAACCAAGATATACCCTACAGAGATGTGTAATGAAGATATACCCTACAGAGATGTGTAACCAAGATATACCCTACAGAGATGTGTAACCAAGATATACCCTACAGAGATGTGTAACCAAGATATACCCTACAGAGATGTGTAACCAAGATATACCCTACAGAGATGTGTAACCAAGATATACCCTACAGAGATGTGTAACCAAGATATACCCTACAGAGATGTGTAACCAAGATGACATCCTGTAGATTATCCTCATTTATAAAACGTCCCATAACTCCATGAAACCTGCATCTTTGGCTACCAGCTGCAACTTTCCACTTGTCTTGGCTAAGACCTAATGCTGTCAGATAGCACCCAACTAGGTCTACAAATATTCGTTCCCAGGAGATCCAGCTACTAAAAGGACGTTAACAATTTTAACATTGTCTACTATTTAAGCCAGATCTGTGACGAAGGGTTTACAAATGCAGTTCGTAATCCCGACTTCCACGTTCGAAACACAGCTGCGGGCGATTTGGAAGCACACTGCCATGCGTTGGTTTCTATAAGAAAGTATGAGTGTCGGTTGTTCAAAAAGCAATGACAAACTACAGAACGTAAATTTGTCAAGAAATTACAAACAGCTAAACAAGGACTGCGACGTCCCTAATAGGATATGCCAGTAACTTAAATACTATTTAAGGGGGCTCAATTCATTAGGGCTCTACAGGTCCACTTGCCACGGGCAGACTGACACCCTGGCCAGTCCACCACTTCTTCAAATAGGTCACGCCTCACAATACACCTTCCCACTACTGTCCCTGAGAGCTACAATTTGCGCACACTACAAACAACGTGAGAACCGCTGTGCTTCCAAACCAAGTTCTTGCACAGACTCGTGTACGCAGTCATTAGAGGAAAAGGGTAGGGACGGACATCTGCACTAACTACGGAAATAGAATAGAATGTGTTTTCATGTTAGCACGATCAACAGATTCCAAAGATAAATGTCTTCTGTCTCCAAAGCGAGACAGGAAAAACAACTGTTCTGGTAAAATGTCTTCAGAGAAATCTCACGTTTCTTAAGATTGGATCACCTGCCCTGAGAGGCTTTCACAGAAAACGACTTTTTTATAACATACCCCTCGGCCTCCTATCTTAGCACACGTTTGTACTGAATGCACTTCTCTTCTCTGTCTGTCTGTCTATCTGTTTGCCTGCCTGCCTGCCTGTCTGTCGGTCGATCGATTTAGCTGTCTGTCTGTCTGTCTCTCTCTCTCTCTCAACCCTCTCTCTCGCCCTCTCTCTCTCTCGCCCTCTCTCTCTCTCTAGCCCTCTCTCTCTCTCCCTCTCTCTCTCGCCCCCTCTCTCTCTTTCTATCTCGCCCTCTCTCTCTCTCTCCCTCTCTTTCTCTCTCGCCCTCTCTCTCTCTCGCCCCCTCTGTCTCTCTCTCGCCCTCTCTCTCTCTTGCCCTCGCCCCCCTCTCTCTCTCTCTCTCTCTCTCTCTCTCTTTCTTTCTCTCGCCCTCTACATCTCCCCCTCCTATTGACAAGTTTCTCACCATTAACATAATTACCCCGCTAAATCCGCATAATTCTCCTCACGCAACGTTTAAGAAGTGCGTTCGATCACGAAGAAGCAAGGGCCTTGCACTGGATGACCCCAGGTAATGTGAGCAGACAGACTTTTGTCATCGTTGTGCGGGGAAAGTCACATCGTCAGGCTTCATATTCCCAGCTGTCTGTCCTGGGAAACCTTTCAATAATGTATCGTCTGCTCCATCTTTTACCCCAACCACATGTTCGAACTGTGTGCCCTCTACGTGCATGTCAGTACAAGATCACACAGACCTCGTTTGAGCCCTCTCTATATCTCGTCTTTACTCTCCTCTTTGAATCTCGCCTCGTATATGACACCAGCTGTGTGGAAACGCCTGAGGCCACCATAGTATCACCACTAGCATGGTGTGTCGTGCCAACTGGATTTGACGTTCATGCATCTCCCCAGATATTGATCCCCAGTGCTCTCAATTAATTCTTCTATTATGATATTCCACTTTGTCACGGTCGAAGATCACCCATCATCATTTCTATTGGTTGGTCCCTGCCTCTTCTGCTGGTGTTTTCTCCAGTCGTCACGATGTTCTTAATGTTTCTCTTTTCTCTACACGACTAAGGAACACTGTTTCACTCCTTCTTAAATAAGCTTATAATGTTGTAATTTCGTTATTCTTGTCCAGGTACTCGCTGTCAATTACTTTGTCAGCCCTGGGAAGTCACGCCATTGTCTCAGGCCATTTTATAAACACAATAAATCCGTTAATAAGTGGTTCCATGCACTTAGTCAACATTTTTGGGACATGTTATGAACAGAAATACTTGGAGAACTTGGTGACAACTGGCAAGATTGCGGGGAAAAGAGCTAGGAGACACATGACCGTCCACGCTTATCGACATGGCACATGATGAAATGATGATGATGATGATGATGATGATGATGATGATGATGATGATGATGATGATGATGGTGGTGGTGGTGGTGGTGGTGTGGTGGTGGTGGTGGTGGCGATGATGATGATTATGGATGATGATGTGATTGATGATGATGTGATGATGACGCACGATGATGGATGATGATGATGTGTGATGATGATGATGATGATGATGATGATGAGGAGGAGGAGGAGGAGGAATGAGGATGATGATGATGATGATGATGATGATGATGATGATGCTGATGATGATGATGATGATGATGATGATGATGATGTGATGATGATGATGATGATGATGATGATGATGATGATGATATTTCCTGTGGCAACACGGATGTGAGTTTCGGACCATCTTGCAATCACTAAAAGGGAAATCGACATGTTTAAACTTTAATCACTGACATTACAAGGGATCCCACCTCTAAGGACACTTGCTCACAAATAGCATGGTGTCTGGTAACTGATGTACTTCAGCCACACAAGCATCGCAGTGGCTGGACAGAGCAGTGGTGGAAATCGTGCTTCCAAGAAGACGAGGCACGGCCGACCAGTGCGAAGTTGGTTACAGGACACTGCAGACACCTTGGGCATGTAAGCACACGAGGCAGAAGAACTGGCAGAGGGTGGAGGATCTGTTCATGATGAGCACGATGTTCTGCACGGGACATGTTACACCGCGATGGTATCTTGAATAACCTGGCCAGTGTACACGTGAGGGGAATGAAAGTAGATGGGAGAGGCCAGTGTGCACGTGAGGGGAATGAAAGTAGATGGGAGAGGCCAGTGTGCACGTGAGGGGAATGAAAGTAGATGGGAGAGGCCATTGTACAAGTGAGGGGAATGAAAGTAGATGGGAGAGGCCAGTATGCACGTGAGGGGAATGAAAGTAGATGGGAGAGGCCAGTGTGCACGTGAGGGGAATGAAAGTAGATGGGAGAGGCCAGTGTACACGTGAGGGGAATGAAAGTAGATGGGAGAGGCCAGTGTGCACGTGAGGGGAATGAAAGTAGATGGGAGAGGCCAGTGTGCACGTGAGGGGAATGAAAGTAGATGGGAGAGGCCAATGTACACGTGAGGGGAATGAAAGTAGATGGGAGAGTCCAGTGTGCACGTGAGGGGAATGAAAGTAGATGGGAGAGGCCAGTGTGCACGTGAGGGGAATGAAAGTAGATGGGAGAGGCCAGTGTGCACGTGAGGGGAATGAAAGTAGATGGGAGAGGCCATTGTACAAGTGAGGGGAATGAAAGTAGATGGGAGAGGCCAGTATGCACGTGAGGGGAATGAAAGTAGATGGGAGAGGCCAGTGTGCACGTGAGGGGAATGAAAGTAGATGGGAGAGGCCAGTGTACACGTGAGGGGAATGAAAGTAGATGGGAGAGGCCAGTGTGCACGTGAGGGGAATGAAAGTAGATGGGAGAGGCCAGTGTGCACGTGAGGGGAATGAAAGTAGATGGGAGAGGCCAATGTACACGTGAGGGGAATGAAAGTAGATGGGAGAGTCCAGTGTGCACGTGAGGGGAATGAAAGTAGATGGGAGAGGCCAGTGTGCACGTGAGGGGAATGAAAGTAGATGGGAGAGGCCATTGTACACGTGAGGGGAATTAAAGTAGATGGGAGAGGCCAGTGTACACGTGAGGGGGATGAAAGTAGATGGGAGAGGCCAGTGTACACGTGAAGGGAGGAAAATAGATGGGAGAGGCCAATGTACACGTGAGGGGAATGAAAGTAGATGGGAGAGGCCAGTGTACACGTGAGGGGAATGAAAGTAGATGGGAGGGGCCAGTGTACACGTGAGGGGAATGAAAGTAGATGGGAGAGGCCAGTGTACATGTGAGGGAAATGAAAGTAGATGGGATAAGCCAGTGTACACGTGAGGAGAATGAAAGTAGATGGGAGAGGCCAGTATACACGTGAGGGGAATGAAAGTAGATGGGGGAGGCCAGTGTGCACGTGAGGGGAATGAAAGTAGATGGGAGAGGCCAGTGTACACGTGAGGGGAATGAAAGTAGATGGGATAGGCCAGTGTACACGTGAGGGGAATGAAAGTAGATGGGAGAGGCCAGTGTACACGTGAGGGGAATGAAAGTAGATGGGGGAGGCCAGTGTACACGTGAGGGGAATGAAAGTAGATGGGAGAGGCCAGTGTACACGTGAGGGGAGGAAAATAGATGGGGGAGGCCAGTGTACACGTGAGGGAGAGGAAAGTAGATGGGAGAGGCCAGTGTACACGTGAGGGGAATGAAAGTAGATGGGGGAGGCCATTGTACACGTGAGGGAAATGAAAGTAGATGGAAGAGGCCAATGTACACGTGAGGGGGAGGAAAGTAGATGGGAGAGGCCAATGTACACGTGAGGGGGAGGAAAGTAGATGGGAGAGGCCGTGGTATACATGAGGGGAAGGAAAGTAGATGGGAGAGGCCAGACTGCGAGTTCGGCATCCGCCTTTAGTTCTGAAGTCACCGGTTCGCTCCCTGGAAAGGGTTAGGAATTAGATTGTATCTAAAAATACCAGACATCCCACGACCTCTAGGAAGGTGAGGTGAGATCACTTGAAATGTGAGGTCCCACTTGTATAAAGGTAAAGCAACAAAGAAGGTTCTGTGTGAAAGTTGCACTCGTTCAAAACCTGAAGTGATTGGGAGATAGCAAAGAGTATGCCGTATTGTATTTGTCCCAGCAAACTTGTTTTAAAAGATCCCCACTAGTAGATAGAACCCCTTATCTTCAGCAAGTATATAATGCAGGCCGACCTGGGACATCATGACCTCTGAGTTAACAGAGTATAACCTGGTGAGTAGAATTCTCAAGAGACACGAAAACGGAGAAGAAACGATACGTAGCATTTTTAGCAGAACGTCACGATTCAACGATCTACACAAATGGCTCCGTTCTCTTTGACCTGAGCGCCATTAATTTGTTACAGCAGGGAGGATGGCGATTATGTTTTAACTTCATTTTCAAAGCCAGTTTATTTACACGCCTGTTCCAGCACTTCAAACAGCACAGCAGTAAGCTATGCATGTTGAGGAAAGAATGTATCAAACCATAATAACGTCTTTGAGGAGAAAAAACATCTGGAAAGGGGGGGGGGGGGAATTATGGGACAAGGCGAGAGAATACTAGTCGTATCCATACTCTAGTTTAGAGGACATAGGTAAAAGGACTCACTGATGTCTACGCATTTTTTAAAATTAAGTAACGGTATCCAAACAGGCAAACAAGCAAGCACACATCTGGCCGGCCCTCTGAGTTAAGTTGTGACAGACACCGACAGACAGTAGTGTTTATGTCGTGTTTTGTGTGTGTATTTGTTTGCTGATGAAGACTTCTCGCCGCAATGTCCTGCGTTTTCCGTAATTGTGTTCTGTAAATCTGCATTACTTTATGTTATTTTATATTGTTTCCAATTTCATAGCAACAGGTGGTCCCATAATTGTTCATTCCTGTGCCAGCGAAAAACCATACAAAATGCTGATTATTGTCCCAAGCAAGCGGTAATTTTCACAAGCCAAATCGCCAGAGCATTAACAACAGGCCATTATTCCCTTGAATATGCAGTTCATAGTCGATGAGACAGCTGTTCTACAAACGCAAGCGGCCCGCACATGCATTATCACATAAGGCAGCCGCCCTGAATTCCATAAAAATGGCTGTTATGTCGTAATATACTCTCTAATATATTATCTGCGTCTGAATCCACCCTTATTGTTTGAATTACCTGAATTATTGTAAGTACGGAAATTATGATTATATTAATTATTAAAAACTAGTCAGGTTGAAGGACAAGTCAGTCAAAGAATATGTAGTCACAGGTATTCTACTTACACATGACACCACATTACTAACCAAGTTGCAAGTAACTAAACGTACAGCGGGAAAATGCAAGTGGGTGCGTAAAACATCTCATGATTCGTTCTGGTTGTATTCAATGAATAGCAGTGGCTCAAAAGCAACATTCCCACGGGGGATTAGTCTAGTGGCTGAGGTTAACGGAAAGCGGAAGAGAACTCCGGGCATATAATATAGTCGCATAGACCGCACAAGTGGATTTGGAGTTGTTTTGATGTTTTAAATTGCCCCGAAGCAGTTTCCTGCAATGAGCCTGTGACGTGAAAAGGCCATCGCATGTTGAAGACCTGGGAGTGTGGACGGATGGGTGGCCGATCTTTCCCTCTCTTACTGAGACCTCGTTGAAGACCTGGCTCACCTAAGGTATATACGCCTCTATATATATATTCTTATAACTATTCCTTACATACTGGGCTATCTGACACATTATCACATATCTGTATGAATAAAATTAGTGGAATTGCGCTAAAGCTGTGGATGTATTAAAATTATAAAATAACACAAAGTAATGAAGCTTTACAGAATATAATTACGGAAAACACAGGACGTTGAAAATGAAAACAAATTGAAAAATGTGTGCTACGTATCTCAAAATCACATGCTGTAATACATCACAGCCTGAGATTCTGAGATAAGTAGCATTTCCCCCCTTTTTTTCATTTTCTCTTCATTGTTCTCATATTTTATTTTTATTCTTCTCATCCCGCTCTTATGCCTTTATGTAGTCACTGTAGTCCCATTTTTACTGTTATTGAAGTATTGGAAAGATCAGGTTGTGTGACAGTTTATTCCATGCTCAGTCTTCGTAGACTTAGATGGATAGGACATCTTAGAAGGATGGATGATGGTAGAATACCAAAGGATATCTTTTTTGGTGAATTACAGATGGGTAAGAGATCTCAGGGTCGGCCTCTACTACGATACAAAGATGTGTGTAAGCGGGACATGATTGATACAGGCATTGATAATGCACATTGGGAGCAAGTCGCCGCTGAACGTGTTGCATGGAGGGCAAATATCAGAAATGGAATAAAGTCAAAGGAGAAAATTATTGCAGAAAAGTCACACACCAAGCGTTTGAGACGTAAGATGGTGCATGATGGTGGAAATGACCACGTGTTCACATGCACCCACTGTGAACGGACATTTACAGCGCAAATTGGCCTTATCAGTCACACTCGCTACCGCCATAGTTAAAAGTTATTATGCCTTTTTAAAGCACAAACTATCGTCTGTCAAGACGGCAAGGTGCCAATGAGTAGTCCCATTTCTGGAGTATACTATGGGCCTAGTACTACAATAACGTATACTACAACTAAATATGTATGTACCCGGCACTCGTAGAGGACGGCGAGGAAGAACAACGTACACATCTGTAGTCTCAATCAGAGCTACCATGTCCTTGCTCCCCAATCCAAAACGGTCGTTGAAAGGACAGAGAATTCATTCAGCGCCTGTTGTCTTATTTCCTCGGTACTGAACGGGAAAACGGAACTTAACGAGGTACTACCCTACGCTCCGAGTACTGCAGTTTATCATGCCTCACTGTTACGACGGTAAATGTACCCAATTCTGCCTCACGGTTCTTGAGAGCTAATTGAATGCACAACGCAGTGACATATGGTGCGGTGTTAAGAGACGAGCCCCATTAGATAACCTACCGAATATCACCAGAGTATACCGTGATCGGGTGTGGTCGTGACGAGATCATGTAAGCCGCCTGCCTTATGCTCCGAAGGCTGTGAGTTTTGTATACACTGTTGGGTAACCATCCACATCCACCCCTCCCCAACATTATATAAGAAGAGCATAATGTTAGACGGGCCTGCCTGCACAATTCTGAACACTTTGAATACAACGTTCGTTTGTTTGTTCGTTCGTAATGCGACAAAATAATAAAGGAAGAGAAAGGAAAGGGGGGGGGGGGGGGGGGGGGGGGGGGGGGGGGGGGGGGGGGGGGGGTTGAGGTAAAAGAAGAAGGAAGAGGAGAAGGAAATGAGAATGAAGAGCAGATGGAAGTTTAGGAGATTAATAATAATAAACAGTAGTAATAGTAGTGCCAGTCTCCGTGGCGATAAGGATACGGACGCAGTTCGTGATCTTGCATACCTCGTTCGAAACACAGCTGCGCGCGATTTGGCTGCAGACCGCGTTGCGTTGGTTTTTTTACGATATGGTATGGGCGCTGGTCGTTCAGAAATCAATGGCAAACTACTGAACGTAAACTTGCTAAGAGATCACAACAGCAAAATATTGCTATTGTTGACTGCAAAGTCCTGTAAAGGATATGTGACTAACTTTTAGTAGTGGTAGTAGTAGTAGTAGTAGTAGTAGTAGTAGTAGTAGTAGTAGTAGTAGTAGTAGTAGTAGTAGTAGTAGTAGTTGTAGTTGTAGTAGTAGTAGTAGTAGTAGTAGTAGTAGTAGTAGTAGTAGTAGTAGTAGTAGTAGTAGTAGTAGTAGTAGTAGTAGTAGTAGTAGAAGTTGTTGTTGTTGTTGTTGTTGTTGATGATGATGATGATATTGTTGTTGCTGTAGTAGTAGTAGTAGTAGTAGTAGTAGTAGTAGTAGTAGTAGTAGTAGTAGTAGTAGTAGTAGTAGTAGTAGTAGTAGTAGTAGTAGTAGTAGAAGTTGTTGTTGTTGTTGTTGTTGTTGTTGATGCTGTTGTTGCTGTAGGAGTAGTAGTAGCAGCAGCAGCAGCAGCAGCAGTAGTAGTAGTAGTAGTAGTAGTAGTAGTAGTAGTAGTAGTAGTAGTAGTAGTAGTAGTAGTAGCAATAGTAGTGGTGGTGGTGTTGGTGGTGGTGACGTTGTTGGTGGTGGTGGTAGTGGTGGTGGTGGTGGTGGTGGTGGTGGTGGTGGTGGTGGTGGTGGTGGTGGTGGTAGCATCAGTATTGGGACGGAAAAATGTATTTTACATTTATAGCAGGGGACCACCCAGTTGGATTTGTGAAACCAGTATACGGATTATCTAGTACAATGCACGCTGTAAGAGATAGAATCAACGAATGTTCTCGTTAAGATAACTACAAATCCTTCCAGCTTTGAAGAAAACTTACTTCAATAAATTCTGAATACACACATTTTTTGGTGTACGTCTGGTGACCTGTGCCCAGAGGGGAATTGTGTCTCTTGACTCAATCTGCTCAAAGGAACTCGACGTTCCTGAGGTTGGTTTTAACATTTGCTCATATGAATCTTATTACATCTCCCGAGAAGTGCACTTCGTGCCAGTCTGCTCAGCTAAAGGGCAGAGACACCTGTTATCTAAGTGCCCTAGATATGTATAATGGCTAAATATATCTCCAGCTGTACGTTTCTGCCTCTATTTCTGTTGCCTTAGATTGTCCTCTCTTATAAGCTAGAAGCCTTTGGAGGCCAAGTGGTGTTGATGTTTTTCGTGTTTTCATTTGTTCTTGTGTCTCTTGCTAGCATTTCAATTTCTGAAAACGTTTCTCGTCCATTTTGTATATTATCTGTCCAGCATATGTATCTCTCTCTCTCTCTCTCTCTCTCTCTCTCTCTCTCTCTCTCTCTCTCTCTCTCTCTCTCTCTCTCTCTCTCTTCTCTCTCTCTCTCTCTCTCCTTCCCTCTCTCTCTCTCTCCCTCGGTTTTTGTTTTTGCTTCTGTCCCGGATATTTTTAAGTACGTATAAAATAAAGTCTTAAAAGTGGAGAGGATCGACTTCATTGGACCTGGACTCTATCCCGTATGGCGTCAAGTCCGTCTAGAGTGAGAAAGAGCGCCGCTTTAGCGCAGAGGCTATCACGCTCGCATGCCGGCCCATTTGTCATTTGATTTTTATTTCTTTTTTTAAATTGTACTGAACTACAGGTCGACCCAGTCTAAACTGTTGACCATAAAGTCCTGGACAGTAGAAGTGACCAGCGGGGTATTGACCTCACCACTTAGCGAGTGCCAGTTGGTCTACAGAACTATGCGGGTACCATTCCACATACCCGTAAGCCTCAAGGCGTGGCAAATGATCTAGTGCTTTACTTTCAAAAGGTTATCAGTTATCAGTTATCAGTTATCAGTTGGGGAATCTTCATTGCACTCCGGACATGTCCATAGGATGCTCAAATCCCCCCCCCCCCCCCCCCCAGGATATGCATCAAAAGGTGAAATAGTTCAGTGGCTCCTGGCGCGTGCAATGAGGGTTGCTTGCTGACAACTTCTTGTATGTCATTCACAGGTTGTCTGGTGTTATTCTGCACGCAGACATCCAGACACGCGCCTGACGTGACACGGTGCCGTGTTGGATGTGCCTTTATCTTTGGTGCAATGTTTAGAGCGACATGACCAGGCACTATCATCCTCCTGGCGTTGGGTATATGTGTTTCCTGCTCTTATAATACATCAATTGTGTAGGCAGTTCGAGTTTCCTAACTCTGCCCACACATAGATTGTGTCGATAGTTTGAGCTGTCTGACTGTGACCTAGAGAGCAAACAGACTAATCACTATATGCTAGAGTGATAAAGAGTAAACAGACTAATCACTATATGTTAGAGAGTAAACAGACTAATCACTTTATGTTAGAGAGCAAACAGATTCATCACTATATGCTAGAGAGTTAACAGGCTAATCTCTATATGCTAGAGAGTAAACAGACTAATTTCTACTATATGCTAGAGAATAAACAGACTAATCTCTATATGCTAGAGAGGAAAGAGACAAATCACTATATATTAGAGAGTTAACAGAATAATCACTATATTTTAGACAACAAAACCACTAATCACTATGCAAACATAGCCTTACTTTCTGACATGGGGTTACCTTAACCATTCTAACACTGCCACTGAAAGTAATTTTATACACAACACTCTGAAAGAAAATAAAACTGGTTACGTTGGAAAAAAAACAACAGTGATGCAAACATTAGAATACTTACATTGCATCTCTCCAGCTTAGCTAGATGATTATTACAAGTGAACGGTGTCGTCTGGTAAACGTCGTCCATCATGCCAATTTTTGTAAACGACGCATAGACACGTTGTGGCGCTCCCGGTGCCTCAGTGCTACACTTATATCCGTTGTGATCGGCCATAGCAGATGGACCAACACCAGCAGAAGTAGAACATTCGGATCTGTTTCTGAATCTTCACAAGATAAGGTCAATGTTACTGTCAGTAATGTTACTTGTGGGTATAAGTACACCTTGATTCCAAATGAAAACTGGACTCTCTGTACTTCTTCACTAAGTAAGTTGTTGATGTTGCTGTAGATCCCAACTCTACTCTTGGCAGCTTATGAAGGTCGGTAGTGATGTCTGCTTCAGATGGTCCACAAATTTAAGCACCCTAAGATTACATAAGGCAGCACATATTAACCACAACGCATACACTACATCCTGACACTAATGAAAGCTTCGACGTGTCTTTTTGGGTCTCTTAGAACACGCTTTATGTAAATATTGAAATATGCATATTGTTGTGCTAATATGGTATGATTTACACCACTTGCCAGTCTATAGAGGAGGTAATCTTGTAAACTACTTTAGATAATCGTTTTGTGTTAGCATGTCTAGGATTTAAATAAGCAACAAACATTAATCCAATCACGTATATCTTATACACTAAGATTAGGGGGTCCATCAATGGGTACGACTATGATGCTATGTACATATTATACTAAAACACATGTGTTCTAAATGTTTGTTATGAGAATCTCACCGATTCCTAGTGGCCCGGACTTCGGGAACTAGTAAGTGATGATATCTTAATTTCCATCTCGAAACTCTCCACGCAATTTCTTTAAGACATGCTGATTGTCTTCTTAGTTGGATGCAATTGCTGTGACTCATTGCAATCTCGCAGTATGCGGAGTTTGTAGTGCTCGACAGGCTCAGAGAAACTCACCAGAGACGGTTGTCGTGGCTGTAACCAATAGCTTAAAGGATACAGTCGTATCAAAGACAGTCTGGACGGCAAACGTCATCATAAGCGACGAAGGAACTTATTCGTTGGCCTAGTACTCAGCATAGGTGCGGCAATGGCGCGGACAGTAGTGGGCGGACGAAGCATGACTAGGAAGCTTCAGGACCAGACCAGGGTTGAACAGCTGGAGCTGGACGATGAGCTAGATACTAGAGCAGTATTGGTCGGAAGAAAATCTCTCCGTCAGTGGAGATTAAACAATGCCAGACTAGGGAGGCTCAGACGTACAGGTTCTAGAGTGCAACAGGAACACTAAACATTCATACGCTTCTACTTTTATGAGCTTGCCCTCGTACAGTGACGGTCGATTGTTAATGACAATCATAATCTGTTTTCTCATCAGTCTTCGTCTCATTGAGATTCACACCCGTATCTTCAGCCTCGATGTCTATCTGTCATCTCCTACTATCCCTAGATGGATTCTGCTTTGTGGTCCATTGTTGCCGTTGTCAGCAATAAGCATATAAGAAGGGGATTGGGGGGGGGGGGGGGGGGGAGACGCGGTAGGCGGGATGTTGAACTTTAAAGCAATTCTATCGCTGATGTTTTACTACGAGACGTTCTCGTGTATTTCATGGCCCCCGTATTACCTATAAAATCCATCCATCCATCCATCATGTGCCATGCCAATAAGCGTGGGCGGTCATGTTTTGTCATCTCACTCGATCACCAGACATACGGTGTAGTGTTAAGTTCGTTCAATTACAGTGATGCAAGGGTTCAGTGTCGGCTCTGGCCGTTCGCTGTGGGTGGGGCAGACTTGCCACCTAACCTCCTTGCACTCAAGCTTGGGTTGGTCCAACCCTCCACACTATCTACAGCAGTTTCCTGCCGCGGGAGACTATTATGTTAAATCCCAGAGCCACCGTAGGTCACATTCACGGATACGGGTCGGATCTAACATAACGCCAGTGCCTGCGGATATCATTCAAAGTTACTCAAGCTGTAACATAACCATCGACCCAGTTTATATATGACACCTGTACTGGGGGGGGGGGGGGGGGGGGGAGTACGTGACTGTCACATGGCCCAATAGCGTACACTTTTCACGATGCCATGTCGAGGGCCTCATCTCCGCCCGGTGCGCGAGGCTGTGCAAATGTCTCGGGCGAATGCCACGCCCTGACCTACAGATAATCGCCACCGCCCTGATCATCATCATCCTTGCAGAAGATGCGTGCCGAGGGAGGGTGGGATCATGAAAACTGTTGCCTTCTATGAAAGTAACTTATGCCAATGAGGTTATATTTTATTAGTTAGGTAGTTAGTTGGTTGGTTGGCTGGTTGGTTGGGTGGGTTGGTTGGTCGGTTGGTCGGTTGGTCGACTTGTTGGTTGGTTGGTTTGTTGCATATCCTTTACAGGACGTTGCAGTCAACTTTTATTTTTTGGCTATTGTGATCTCTTGGCAAGTTTACGTTCTGTAGTTTGCCATTGCTTTCTGAACGACCGAGATGCATACCATTTCGTAAAAAATAACGAACTCACGGTGGTCTGCTGCCAAATCGCCTACAACAACAACAATAACAACAAAACTTTATTTTCAAAGGGTTACGAATTGGGCACGCAGGCCCGTCTAACATTCTGCCTTTATATCACTCTCTTTCATACATTATATCATTCACACATCATTCAAGGCTAACTGAAAGCGGCAACAATATAATTTATAAAAAGGCAAAGGGAAAAATGAAAAACCAATACTACACGACTCAGTAATAGTAATTACTGGTGAGGCACTTGTTATTAGCTATGTGGAATATACTGGCCTACCAAAAGGGGACTGGCTGTTACACTAGGGTTTTATGATTATTATGATTATTATTATTATTATTATTATCATCATCATCATCATCATCATCATCATCATCATTTCTATTATTAAGGGGGAAGGTCATCCGTACTGAGATAGTGTTCTAATAATTTGCGATTGTAGGTATAGGGATTGGTGTATACTATACGCCGATCGTTCTGTGCGTCCTGGGGAAACATCTGTCAGAGGATTTTTAACTAGAGTCAGAAGAAGATCGTTGATGAACTTAAGGTCTACAACTTCAAGTACGGACATGGGGGTAGCTGCGGTCATTGCGGCCATGGGATAACTAGCGGTTATTCGAATCACCAGAGCAATAGGAGTGTCTGACTCTCTGTCCGTATTGTGTACAGTTGACAATGGATAGCTTGGGTGGTTTCCAAGCATTGACACTTTGCACTAACAAGGATTTATGATGAAATAGTGTCCGGGTCGTGCTGGAGAGTGACGTAATGAGGAAACGGATCTGTTGGCTGCAAGTGTGCCGGTAGTTGCAACATTCTCCATGGGCGAGGTAGATATTGTGGGACATTATGAATGATTGCCAGAGGGAAACAGGACATCAGATGAAAGAGCATATTGAAATAAGCTGTAGTTTGGATTGCAATATGGTTTCAGCAAGAAGGTTCTATGAGGGGGTGAATCTGATGCGTTTACAACCGGCGTGTTACTGAAACGATCAGCATCTAGATCCTACGACATTTGCTGAGGGTCGGTCAGTAGTTCTATGGTGTCGATTCTTAAACCCAAGAACCAAGAACCAACCTTTGGCTTTAAATATGTGTCATTCCCCGTGGTATACTCAGATTTAAAATAGAAATACATGTCATTTCCCTTTGTATGTTCAGGTTTAAAGTAGAAACTACAGACTGGGGGTGGGGTGGGGGTGGGGGTGGGGGGTTATTAGCGACTGCATTATTTCTATGCTCCGCTGGTAAAAATTAAACTAAAAGAATCCAAGTAATTCTAAAGACAAACGTTGTTTTATGTTATGTTATGTTATGTTATGTTATGTTATGTTATGTTATGTTATGTTATGACGAACCACGCCATTGCACATTGGACATTTCTATGTGTGCTCACTCCTCCGATGCTGCAGGTTGTGACATCTTCGCTCTTGACCTCGAAGACAGCCTGACCAGGCTTCACTCCCAGGTGGTGTATTCGGGCTTGCGTCAATCTCATCAATGTCCGTCAGTCGAGCCCGTACTGCATTGGCAATATCAGCCCTGTTCATGCCTCATCATGTTTTAATTGATGTTTTATTTGCCATCTCATCGGGTCCGCGTGTTCATTAACGTTCACCCCGACATGTCAGGCTGCCTAGATCCTGGTAAGTGCTGTGAAGCGCGACTTCCAGATGCTTTCTACCTGTTCAGAGCGAAGACTTCAGGTTGCCATTTTCTGAAGCACGTTCACGAAGTCTAGTGTGATGATTGCGTGTCTGATTGCCAATGCCAGTTCTCTGGAGGCAGCGGTAATCTGAAAAGTCATCTTTAATGCAGTTTTCTGGAACAAATGGGATGGAATATTTGACATTCCGGCCGCCGACTGGTGGCACTGGATAGTGTAATCCATGTGAATGTGCAATGTCTATGATGTCATTAATCCGTATTCTTCCTCGGCGTCGTCTTGCTCTCGTATCGGATTTCATTGGTGTAGCGCCAGTGCTGGTTTTTTTTTTTTTCCGCGCTCAGTCGCTTTGAACTCAAGCGTAGTCCATATACACTATTTATGGTAGTGATGCACTGAATTTTGCGTGTTGATTAGCTTACCCTATAAACATTGTCCCTCACCATTAGGCGAACCCACTCCGACTTCAGAGGTAAAAAAGATCGACCTTTTTATACCTCTGTAAAACCTCTGAATGATGGACTGAATTTTGCGTGTGGATTAGCTTTCCCTATTAACAGTGTCCCTCACCATTAAGCGAACTCACTCCGACTTCAGAGGTACTTGTAATTTACGTCCCCAAGTCAAGGACGACGTGCTAGTAATTAATGGTGTTAAATTAAAAGTTACCAAGACAGGAGTAAACATAGTTATTTAGAAAGAACATCATACAAGCGAGTTACCTAGACAACATTGTACATTGTTGTATCGAAGAACATCACATAGACGAGTTACCCAGACAACGACATTAATCATAGTATTTATTTTTTTTTTAACAACAATCTAAAGCTTACAAAATTTCATGTAGCTTAGTATACTTTCTTCTCCTTCTTCTTCTTCTTATTCTTCTTCTTCTTCTTCTTCTTCTTCTTCTTCTTCTTCTTCTTCTTCTTCTTCTTCTTCTTCTTCTTCTTCTTCTTCTTCTTCTTCTTCTTCTTCTTCTTCTTCTTCTTCTTCTTCTTCTTCTTCATATTTGTATGTTTCCGTTCTTTTAGTGGTATTATTATCTAATTGTATGTGGGCAGAGTTTTTAGCTGTTCCTTCTCTTGAAATTACCATATATTCTGTCCTTGGTTGATAACCAGCCCCATTTGTTGAGCTTTAAGTAAGTCAATATTTCCAATGTCTTTTGTTAATTTTCCCCTATAATATCTATATCATCTGCATAACCAAGCAGTTTGGATGCTCCTCCAATAGCACATTCCTCCTTTACCTTCCTTACAACTTTCTCTAGAGCCAGATTGAAAAGGAGCGGCGATAGTGCATCACCCTGTTTCAAGCCAGATGTTATTTGGAAAGGGTCTGATTTCCTGCCTTTATATATATGTAACTATATTATAAGTATCTTCCATGCATAGTCTGCTCATGCTGATTAACTTCCTTGGTATTCCAAATTACTGCATAGCATTCCATAGACTATTCCTATGGACACTATCATAGGCCTTTTTAAAATCCACAAAAATGTTATTGAGATCTCTTTTATATTCCCAATTTTTCTCGGCTATTTGTCGTAAGATAAATATCTGATCTATTGTTGATCTGTTTTGTCTAAAACCCGCCTGGTAGTCACCTAATATGTATTCTGAGTATGGTTTTAGTCTATTTAGTAATACTGTGGATAGTATCTTATAGCTTATGGACAGTAGTGATATTCCTCTATAATTTTCACACTGGAACTTGTCTCCTTTCTTAAAGATAGGTATCAATAATGACTCTTTCCAGTTATGGGGTAATTCTTCAGTCCTCCAGATTTTTATTATTAGTTTGTATAGCTTTAGATGTAATGCATGGCCACCCGCCTTTATAAATTCAGCAGCAATTCCAACAGCCCCAGTTGCCTTATTGTTTTTAAGTCGTGTGATTACATACAGGATTTCTTCAAATGCAGGTTCTTCAATTTGTGGTTCACACGTTAGAACCTCTTCCTATGGAAAAGTGTTACTTGGAGCTTCACAATTTAGTAATTCAACAAAGTATTCTTTCCATGTGTTGCACATTTCCTCATTGGTATTTATCATATTCCCATTTTTGTCTTTTAAACCATATGTGTTTTGTTGATGCCCTCGATCATTGACTTCAGTTCTTTAAAAATCTTTCTGGATTCGTTTTTCTGGTGATTAGTTTCCATATCTTTGATTATATTACTCATATATTCTCGCTTCTGCTGTCGAACTATTTTTGTAGCCTCTTTACATTCATTTCTATATTGCTCTTCCTTTTGGATGTTGTTGATGTCATTTAGCCATAGCTGTCTGGCATTCTTTTTCCTAATGACTGCTTCTTCACATTTTGGATTGAACCATCTGTTCTTTCTATGCGTGGTTAACACACCGAGACATTCTTCTGCGGTAGATTGAATTGTATTCTTGATGTTCAACCAAGTTTGGTCAACGCTTTCCTCCAACGAGTTTTGTAGAATTTCAAGTTTACATTTTATTTCATCTGCAAATTTCTCTTTGACTGTAATTTCTTGTAGTTTTTCTCTGTTATATGTTGGGTGTAACCTTTGTAGTTTAGCATAGAAAGCTCTCTTATGTTTTATTTTAAATTTTGCCCCAACGAGGAAGTGGTCGCTGTGGCACTCAGCTCCTCTATAGCTTCTAACTTGTATGTTTGATGCATTTTTGTTGTTAATTAAAATGTGATCTATTTGATTATAGGTTCTCTTGTCACATGATTTCCAAGTTTGTTTATGTATATCCTTTCTTTGCAGTCTGGTACTGCTGATCTGCAGTCCTTTGGCTTCTGCTAGGTTGATGACTCTCCATCCATTATCATTTGAAGTTGTATGTAGGCTTTCCATACCGGCAACTTTTTTATGAGTTTGCTCTCTACCTATTTTTGTGTTGAAGTCTCCCAGCACAATCAGGATGTCCTGTTTGGGGGTTTCTTCTATGACATCTTCGAGATCATTATAAAAGTCTTCTTTAATATTATTTTCTTTCTATTCAGTAGGTGTATGTACATTAATCATCGTTATATTTTTCCATTTACCTTTTATTCGTAATTTACTAATCCTATCATTAACAGCTTTAAAGTTTAGAACGTTCCCCCATGACTCTTTTTTGATGACAAATTCTGTTCCTAATTCATGTTTATTTTGGGTGTTTCCTCCATATATTATAATCATTCCATTTTGCTCTAAAGTACCCTCTCCTGGCCACCTTATTTCTTGAATTGCTGTTATATCCATTTTATACTCAACAGCTCCTGGGTTAATTCTTCGGCCGCTCCAGCTAGATATAGTGTCCGTACATTCCATGTTACAAATCTCAAAAGTCCTTTAACGTTCCAAGGTCGCTTGTCCCAAAAAAAAAAAATGTTTTGCATATCCTTTACAGGACATCGCTGTCAACATCAGCATCTTTCAGCTGTATGTTGATTTCTTGGCAAGATTACGCTCAGTAGTTTGCCATTGCTTTCTGAGCGGCCGGCTCAGTTATCCCGCAAGTCACCAGCGGGGGTCGAACCGCTCCCAGCTCTCGCCTGCTCCGAGACTCTGCGTGATAAACGGGATTACGGAGAAAGTGTTGTAACCCCTCGGCCAGAGAGACCGGCTGTCCAAATAAGTCAGTCCGAATTCGAGGCTTATTTATCTGTTTCGTGACAAAATAGTTTTTACAAAGGTGGGGATGTTAACCCCACGCTTCAACCCCCAACCTGGAGGACCAGGGCGTTTCTCTTTGTCTATTCTTGTTGGAACTCTTCCCTGGCTGCTGAGGATGGGGACGGATCACTCATGGGACTGCCCCGAATGCTGTGATGTCGATTCCTAAATCAATCAATCAATCTTTGTCTGTTCTCTACCCTTTGACCTGTCCGGCTTGGGAGGCCCTGCTGGTATTACGCTACCGCCGGCATAGCTCTCAGGATCATTGAGAAACTCAAGCTCCCCCACCGCGCCAAGGTGGAAACACCATCGGGGGAGTTAGTAGACTTTATAGAGACTAAATATAAAACTTACACAATTTCACGCAGTTTAGTAGATTTTAGAGAGACTAGTCAACAAAAGAGGACACACTTTTATGTAGTTTGGAAGGCTTTAAAGACAAGTCAACACAAGACTACAAAATACACATAATTTTGTCAGACGTTATCTGCAGGTTGATCAACAAAAGCCATACAAAAGTTGTACGTATTGTGAAAGACTACCCGGAGACTGTTCTATACAAATACTTACTAAACTTCACGTATTTTGAAAGACTGCACGGAGACTTCTGTACAAATACTTACAGAACTGCACGTATTGTGGAAGACATTATCGGCATTAAAGCAACCCTCAATGGGTACCCGACGAAATAAACAACACGCATCTGGAAGTCCAGCAAGATTCGAACCATCAAGAGACTCCCGAATGACATTGACAAGCGTCCATGTCGCTGCACGCACACGTGACCCAATGAAGCAACTGGGATATTCATACCTACATAAGTCACGTGGCAAACACACACACACACACACACACACACACGTGTGTGTGTGTGCTTGAGTGCGCGCGTGCATGTGCGTGTGCGATATTACACACGCAAAGATACCCACTGCATAACTTATCTACATATAACAGCTACGTCCTCATATCTATCTCATTCAAGACGGAAAATTAGATATCTCGAATACACAACTGATAAATTGTTTTCTAAAGCATAAATAACAAGAGGCAAACACACAAACACTCACGCACAAGTGTAACAAACGCCGAGTACGTATAAAAATTAAAATAGCAGTAATTAGCATGGTTACAATTGCACGGAATCCATGAAGGCGCCATCGGCACTCAATATTTAATTAGAACTGTTTTAAAGTCGTGCTTCTGCAGCATAAATATAGACCCGTTGGTATAATAACTAACTTTGCGACACTGGTATTGGCTGAAAGTAAAACACACGACTTGAAATGTCACAGCCTAGGATGGATTGGGGGTGGGGGATGGGGGGAGGGCTTCTAACTGGGTTGTTAATAAGCAATTCAACAGATCACATTGACCTCTGGCGCAACCACCACAGGAAATATTCCCCCAAAAGAACACACAAAGGTCAGTTACTTCCACAAGCTAGAATCCAGCTAATTTGTTGAGTTGCCTGACTTGATTTCTACGCCACTGCCGCTTCGTGCTCTCTCGCCACTTCTCGCTTGTTCATCTACTAGGTTCTTATTTAATAAAGCCGCGGATTTAAAAAAAGGAAAGCGTCAAAAAGAACAGAGCGTTTATATCTAGAGGAAACTGGGGCACGGCACGTACTGCGCGAAACGAGGGGCGGCTCGTTGCTGACGACCAGGCCTGCACTGGGCCAACTAAACGCGTCAGCAGTCTTCGAAATGTGGGCCACCAGGCCAAGGATTTAAATAAAAATAGATCTTTTCGTTCCACCGTCACCCCCCTCCTCCCTCCTGACCTCTCAAACATGTCATTTGAAACGGAAGAAATTGTTACACTGCATGTTCTAAAAGAACTGGATAAATACTGATATATGTAATTCGTGACCTTTCTTTCTGTCTATTTATACATTACGATCTGGTTAGACAAGAGTCATTCTCAGTCTTGTCGTTAGTGCAGGCTTATCGACGTGTCACTCAAGGTTTAATTCTCTGTAGCGGACATCCTTGTTTCGCTGTGCGTGCCTCCCATTATCATCATCATCATCATCATCATCATCATTAAATATTGTAAACTATGAGCTTACTAATCCATTCCATGCATGTCTGTCTCAGTTAGTACCGTGTTGTAGATTGTCCAGTATGTTGGATTTGTTGTAACAGTTGATCAGGGCTCACGTGTGAACACAGCATAACATGGCTACAAGGGCATTTCCTGGGCAGTAAAGGCGGCCAGCGTGATATTGACCACACCCCAACCCCCACCCCCTACCCCCATGGAGTGTCGATGTGTCTAAGCATGTGGAGTTAGCACCATTTACCCAAGACGTCTCTTAGCGTCCCCCGCTGGTGACTTGCGGGATAACTGAGCCGGCCGCTCAGAAAGCAATGGCAAACTACTGAGCGTAATCTTGCCAAGAAATCAACATACAGCTGAAAGATGCTGATGTTGACAGCGATGTCCTGTAAAGGATGTGCAAAACATTTTTAAAAGCGATGTCTCTTAGCGTGAAAAGGGATCAGTATTGACCTTTAATTTTACCATATCGCTAATTCAGCACAAAGATAACGGGCAACCAGAAATACAATTCGACGTTAGCAGGAAGTATCGTAGTAGTAGTAGAGAACGAAGCAGATGGGTGCGTCACCAGCTGACACTGGAACTATACGTATCTTTGCTCTTCTACATCATCTGAGTAAGGCGGGTCCCGAGTGATGTGACGTTGGTATGGGATGTCAAATAAGGGAGTCGTGGCTGAGAGTGTTCTGTGTCCGCCTCAGATACTGAAGGTGAAGTGTTCAATCCCTGCATGGGGCTGGGGATTTTTCCAAGAACCATCTTGTTCTTTCATTTTTTTTTTATTGCATATCCTTTCTTTTACAGGACATCGCAGTTAGCACCAGCATTTCTGCCGCTGTGATCTCTTGGCAAGTTTACATTCAGTAAGTTGCCATTGCTTTCTGAACGACTGGCACCGATTACCAACGCGAAACGAACGCAACGGGTCTGCTGCCGAATCACGCGTGCTGTGTTTCGAACGCGGGTATACGGGATTACGAACCATTAGCATCTAATAATATCACTAGCCCTCCTGATCTCTTGGATAGTGAGATCGGATACCTAAACTTCTCGGATAAAGGCAACAAACAGAAGATCCCATGTGCAAGATGTGTTTGATAAAAAACCAAAAAAACCACGACAAATTAAAAATCACAAAAAGTTGATCATAAGGTGGCACATTTCTTTGGAAAAGAAAACCTACCCACGTGTAGATAGAACCCATTACCGTGGATAGAATTTGTCTGGATGAAGCAGACCTGACACAGATGTCACACTGACTCTGAGAATTTGTCTGGATGAAGCAGACCTGACACACATGTCACACTGACTCTGAGGTGCAATATTGGCTGTGACGCACTCCTTTCCAAAGAGGGACGAAGGAGAAGAGGAACAAGAACAGAAGTAGAAGAAGTAGGATGTCAATTTCTGATCATTTACGGTAGTGGGAACGTGCCTTTTTGCATTTGTTCTTAACAAGAAGAGTTGAGTTGAGTCAAGAGCCGGCATCGCTGCACTCGGTGCATTTCTCTCCCTCAATAGCCAGCGTAGAGTTCCAATACTATTGGTGCCCGTTGCAATCTGATTATAAGCCCGTTTTGCTTTACCTCTTAGTGACGACTGCTGACCAGATCATCCTTGCTGCTGCATTCTCTCTAGACCAGTGGTTCTCAAACAGTGTTGAATTCCCCGTAATAGGAAAGGGGGGGGGGGAATTTTAGGGTTTCCAGGGGGTGGGGGAAGGGGGGGGGGTTAAGACCACAGATTGGCTGACTCAAAATGGCTTCAGGCACAATATCCTGGTTTTCTATTGAGAGGTTTGTTTGATGAAGTGCAATTTTCTGGCATTCTGGGGTCGTGTATTAAGTGACAATTCCTTGACGTTTTAACTGTTTGTTTATTGTAATATGAATTAATTTGGTGTGTTAATAAAATATTGTGAATATAAACATGCACCTTTTGAGCTAACAATTTTGGAAAGTGGTAAATTCTTCTTCTTTCGTTCGCTGAAGAGAGAGGAGTGACATCCTGACGTGTGAAATGGTCATCATCGTCATTAAGTGCCCTGCCAGCTGGCGTAGGCGTTCATGGCTCTCCACAGATCTCGGTCTTTGGTGTTCTGGGTCAACTCTGCTGATAATATTCCTCCATGCCACTGTCTCAGTCCATCTAGCATCATTTCTCTTGGTCTGTCTCTGCCTCTCTTCCCCTCAATCTTTCCAGTTATCACAATGTTTTCCAATGCCTCTCTTCTCATCACATGACCGAAAAAAGCTGTTCAAAGTGTGGCACTGGCAAATAAAAAAGGTTGTAGCCCGGGAAGGTTAACCCGGTCAACAAATACCCGCAGACGTCGGATGTGTCGGTCTAACGGCGCAAGAACGCAGCGCTGCTATAAACAGGCACAACGCAATCATGTCCTTAAAAAAAAACACATCCGGAAAACGCAGAAGAAGAAGAAGAAGAAGAAGAAGAAGAAGAAGAAGAAGAAGAAGAAGAAGAAGAAGAAGAAGAAGAAGAGAAGAGAAGAAGAAGAAGAAGAAGAAGAAGAAGAGGAAGAAGAAGAAGAAGAAGAAGAAGAAGAAGAAGAAGAAGAAGAAGAAGAAGAAGAAGAAGAAGAAGAAGAAGAAGAAGAAGAAGAAGAAGAAGAAGAAGAAGAAGAAGAAGAAGGTTGAGAACCACTGCTCTAGACCATGATAGTCAGTCTATTCTTCTGCTTTAGTCGCATCCTCCTAGAGGGCCATCGCCACATCTGCGGGCGATTTGGAAGCAGTCTGCCTTGCGTTGGTTTCCATACAATCATATGAGTGCCGCTCGTTCAGAAAGCAATGGCAAACTACTGAACGTAAACTTACCCAGGAATCACAAATAGAAACAAACAACAACAACAACAAAAAGAAAAAGAAAAAAAATAAAACGCCGGAATTTACTGCCACGTCCTGTAGAATATATTCAACTAAGATAGTACACATTGGTGTGTGCAGAGTAATTCGATTGCAGTTAATCAATGAATCAGTCTTTGCTAGGGAAACATATATCGATTCCATAATTCGACATCTACTGAGCAAAGCAGCACACATGGGTGTGTCCAGAGTGTATCGATCTCGATTGATCAATTCATCACTCTGTGTGCCGAGAACTGACAGCCGTTGTACAGTTCCATTCTAGGTAATCAATGGAACCATAGAGGTTTGGACATGAAACTAACCATGACAATTAGGAGGTGGTGAAGCCTCTTGCCTTGCACCCAGAAGGTCGTATGTTCGTTCTCCGTCTCCTCTGTTCGGTTCACGTGTGCATTTTGTTTTCCGAAACGCCTTGGGGGTCGTCACTGGAGTCACGAAGTTCGTGCTTTCTGTGACGCTTCCGACAGGCCGCTTTGAGGACATATGTGATAAAACTCGGTGCAATGAAGTCGACCCTTCGCCTTTAACTTCAATAGGACAGACCAGGGTCTGAATAAGCTCTCTCTCTCTCTCCTCTCTCTCTCTCTCTCTCCTCTCTCTCTCTCTCTCTCTCTCTCTCTCTCTCTCTCTCTCTCTCTCTCTCTCTCTCTCTCTCTCTCTCTCTCTCTCTCTCTCTCTCTCAAAATTCACCTTCAGTTTTCGAACACACGAGTTTATACGTTTATACACTCACTCCCATAACGTTAGTACCAGATTACGCCTCTGTTGACCAAAAGATGCGAAGAAAAGTATATAAAAATAATGTAGTAAATATTTAACATCTGGTGAGTTATGCTGGTAGAGAAGGCTTAACGGTTACCAGTCCTTTTAATTCCTTTTTGTACCAAGCAATTTACGGTAGTTTGATCAGTTACAGAACTTATAACACTTGTTGCTGTGTCTTAACTTCTTGAGTTCAGTTGGTTTGTTAGATGGTTGGTTAGTTGGTTGATTGGTTGATTGGTTATGCACTTGAAAGATTCGTTTTGAGACTTCGACATGCAATGGCGTAGGTTGGCTTGATCTATAGACAGATTCCATTCAAGGTTGCGGGCTCTATCTAATCATTGGAAGGTTCTAGGTTCTGACAATTTTATCAAGAAAGCGGTTATACGGCCTGCTCTTTGCAATTGTCGATTGCCATCAGATTTTTACGCTCACAACTTTCACGCCAGGCGCTGTGGCCAAGGGGTTACCAATGCAATTCGCAATTCCGCATACCGCGTTCGAAGCACTGCTGCGGGGAATTTGGAAGCAGACCGCCTTGCGCTGGTTTTCATAGACTTGTATGAGTGGCGGTCGTTCAGAAAGCAGTGAAAAACTACTGAACGTAAACTTGTCAAGAAATCATGAACAGCCAAAGATGCTGTAATTGGCTATGACGTCCTGTAAAAAATACGCAGCTAAATTTAACAAATGTCACACGAAACCTCCTGTTTTGTATCCTTATTCCAGAATACAAGGATTGCTATCTCACTATTCGAGATATAAAAAAGAAAAGGTGTAGGGGGAAGTGGAAGAAGAGAAATTAAATACCAGTGGCTCTTTGACAAATTCCCAGCTCTATTATGAGATCAGCTGGTCTCCTTGGACTAGAGGTTACACGACTTTCTCCGTAATCCCGTATACTCTCGTAAGTAACGTGACGTTGCGCGAGAATCGGTAGCGGTTCTCTCCGCGTCAGTAACTTACGGGGTATGCAAGCCGGTCGCACAGAAAGCAATGGCAAACTACTGAGCGTAATCTTGCCAAGAAATCAACAATCAGCTGAAAGATGCTGATGTTGACAGCGATGTCCAGTAAAGGATATGCGAACAAACAAACAAACAAACAACAAACAAATTATGAGGTCAAACCCTGAACTTTCTTAGCCCGATGTGGATATGGTATCCTCTCAGAGACGGCTCCTCCCAAAAACTAACTAGCGTGCATCTGTTGCAAACTAAATCCATTAGAGTTACGTAAGCTTCTTTCAGAACATTTCGAAAATTGGCCAAAATAACTAGTACTTGTCAAACTGGTGCACCGGAACATAAGTGAGTCAACATGGCTCCGATTTACCGAATTGTTATTTTAAAAATTACCTGTGATCATGACAGCTGTCCACTCTGCTATAAACCGATGGCCTGGTATATGTGGAGTAATAAATAGCACTCTTTGAAACACCAATATATAATGTTTGCAAAATATTTGGGGGAAGAGGAGGGGGGGGGGGGGGGGTCTCTTCTTTTACAGCCTGTGCGCGTTATTGAACCACCTCATGGGCGGGGCAGGATTAGACCACGCCCATGAAAGCTGTCGAGTATTTGTTACTTGTGCCTGCGATGGTTTTTCGCCCGTCTTTCCGCACTATGCAGACAATTTCCTAGAAAAGTATATGAAAGCCGCCAGGTAACTATTATGTAAGGCTGGGTCGACCCAAACTGTAAGAAGACAGCCCGTCACCGTTGTAGATTTGACCGTGAATTATTGTCTCGATAAGCAAACTGACTGACCACTTTGCCACCGCAGACCCAAACGCAATTGTTCATTCAGTGTACATAAGTGTACAGAGTTCAGATCAGATATTCCCATAGTACATACTGGCAGCTGTAATAGACATGCGTACTGTTAGGCAACCTGCTCCGTGGCGACAATGTACGGACGCAGCTCGTGATCCCGCATGCCGCGTTCGAAACACAGCTACGGGCGATTTGGCAGCAGACCGCTTTGCGATGGATGTTTTATAAAATGGTGCGGGTGCCGGTTGTTCAGAAAGCAATGGCAAACTATTGAACGTAAACTTGCCAAGAAATCACAAACAGCCAACAACTGCTGGGGTTGACGTGAAGCGGTTTTCAATGGCACACTGAGTGTATTTAAATACAATATTGCATTTCATATTAAAAATTGAAATTGTAATTAAGTTGAAGCGGATAATTCTTTTAAGGCTTTCTCGTTTTACATCAGTTCAAGTTGTTAGGCATTGGGAGTATAAATGTGTGATCTGACGCAAACTGACTGAGTGACAAGCAGCATTGTCTGACGTTGTAATGCTTTATTTCCGTTCTATCCTCCACTTCATAGGCGACCAGCATCACCACCAATCTTATAGTTCTCGCAGCTATGGAATACTCATGCTGGTAGAATCCGTTGACCTTGTAACAGTTGGTGTTGATATTAATTGATTCAGCGTCAAGGGATAATATATCGCCAAATGCTACCCTATATTTGAACAGAAGGACGATATATCGCCGCACTAGGATCATAGTGTCGTGTTTTTTGTTTGTTTTGTTTTTTTGTGGGGAGAGAGAATGGTTTCGTGTATCATCAATGATTGGTGAACGGAAATGTACATTATACGAGGAGGCTTCAAATGAAAACCTTAAAAGTGTGATAGAGGAAAGCAACGGCAAACTACCTCTTTGAAAGTGCCTAGTTTATTATGATTCGAGACTGATCATCGCAAGACAAGGACAGAGACATTAAAATTAGGAACATGGAACGTTAGGACGTTAAACAACGACGGAACATTAGAGAACATAACACAAGAAATTCAAAGAGAAAAAATTAATATATTAGGTATGTGCGAAACGAGATGGACAGGAGCAGGCATCAAGATACATAAAGATTTTAAGATTATTTATTCTGGAGGTGAAGATCGACATAGGGGAGTGGCAATAATTTTGGACCGGAAAACATCAACGTCTGTTCAGGGATATTGGGCCGTGTCGGACAGAGTTCTACTAGTTAAATTGAGTGGCAGACCTTTTAACATAAATGTTATTCAGGTATATGCCCCAACAGGAGAGTCCAGTGAAGATAGTGTAGAGGAATTTTATAATGACATAGAGTCTGCCTTAAAGAAATGTAAAAATTCTGAAATAAACATCATAATAGGGGACTTCAATGCAAAAGTAGGAAATCAAGGGGATAGATACACAGTAGGAAACTATGGTTTAGGAGAGAGAAATGAAAGAGGATACAGACTAGTAGAGTGGGCAAAAGAACAGGAAATGATTGTAGGAAACACCTGGTTCAAGCAACACCCTAGAAGATTATGGACCTGGAGGAGTCCTGATAGCAGGATTAGAAACCAGATTGACTACATTCTCATTAGCAGAAGATTTAGAAACGCGCTAACAGTAGCAAAAACAGTTCCCAGTGCTGATTGTTATAGTGATCACAGATTACTCACAGGAACATTGAGGATAAAGTTGAAGAAAGTCAAGTATATAACAGGAAACACTAAATATGACTTGTGTACATTGAGTAATGACAAGGAAATACAAAACAAATTCAACATAGAAGTACAGAACAGATTTGAAATATTGTCTGATCTAGAGATCCTATTCCAGGATGTGGAAGATCAATGGGAAATGTTAAAGAATTCAATCAATGTGGCTGCAGAAACAACTATTTCAAAATTAAAGAAGGTGGGTCGTAAGAAATGGATGACTGAGGAAATTTTACACTTAATGGAAACAAGAAGACTCAACAAAAATAATCCTGCCAAATATGAAGAAATTCACAGACAAGTCAGAGTATTATGTAGGAAGGCAAAAGAATCATGGCTTGAGGAAAAGTGCTTAGAAATTGAAAAACAACACAACAGTCAAAATACCAAATTAGTGCACAAAAGAATTCAGGAACTTACTAATAAAAGAACAAGTACATCAACAGGCTGTCTAAAAACTAAAGATGGCAAAATCATAATAGAAAAAGATCAGATTCTACATGTATGGACAGATTATGTGAAAGACCTGTATAATGATAACAGAGAGGAACAGTATGCTATTAGATTTAATAATGAAGGACCAGAAATTTTAAAGATGGAGGTTCAAAATGTTCTTAAGCATATGAAAGCTGGCAAGGCCCCCGGTGCAGATAACATCACAACAGAAATGATTAAAGCTTTAGAAGAATTTGGACTAGAGCAAGTCACTAGACTGCTGAACACATTATATGATACTGGAGATATACCTTCTGAATTATGTAATTCTGTATTTATTGCAATCCCAAAGAAATCAGGAACCTTAGAATGTGATCAACATAGAACAATTAGTATAATGAGTCACATCACAAAGATTTTGTTACGAATTATCATGCAAAGAGTGAGGAAGAAAATACAACCTGAAATAGGGGAAGAACAATGTGGGTTTGTAGAAGGAAAGGGTACAGTAAATGCTGTGTATATGCTGCGAACAGTTATTGAACGTGCTTTAGAAGTAAACAAGGATATACATCTTTGCTTTATTGACTACACAAAGGCTTTTGATAGAGTTAGACATGTCAACATTGTGGATATGCTTGCAGATCTACAAATTGATGGGAAAGACATTAGACTTATAAAAACATATATTGGAAACAACAAGCTGCCATAAGGATTGATAATGAAGTAGGACAATATCAACCTATTAAGAGAGGTGTTAGGCAGGGATGTGTAATGTCTCCAGATCTTTTTTCCCTATACAGTGAAAATATTTTCAGAAATGTAGAAGACCTAAATGGAATCAGCATTGGAGGACGAAACATAAATAACATTAGATATGCAGATGATACAGTATTGATTGCAGACAATGCACAGGATCTGCAACAATTAGTAGACGCTGTTGTTGTACACAGTGAGCAGCTGGGGTTGGAATTAAATTGTAGGAAGACACAGGTTATGGTCGTCACTAGGAAGAACGAAGCACCACAATGTAATATACAAGTAAATGGGAATATTCTTCAACAAGTGAATCGGTTCAATTATCTCGGAACAGTCATAACATCTGATGGCAGATGCCTTGAAGAGATTAGAACAAGAATCGCCATTGCGAAAGTAGCCTTTAGCAAGATGAAAAACATTCTGACCAATAAAATGATGTCAATTGAAACGAGAAAAAGAGTGTTGAGGGGATACATAGAGCCTGTTCTTTTGTATAGGATGTGAAACTTGGACAATGTGCAGTCAAGCTGAAAAACATCTGATGGCTGCAGAAATGTGGTTTCTGAGGAAAATGCAAAGAATACCATGGACAGATAGAAAAACCAATGACCAAGTACTACAAGAGACAAATGAAAATCGTAGATTGATTAGAGAAATTAGACGTAGACAGTCAAAATTTTTTGGACATGTTATGAGAAGAAATGGACTGGAGAACTTAGTGACAGCTGGCAAGATCGAAGGGAACAGACCAAGAGGAAGACCGAGAGGAAAATACCTGGATGGCTTGGCCACATGGCATGGACGAGACAGGAACACTGAGCTGATCCACGACTCTGGTGATCGAGTGAAATGGCGAATCATGACCGCCCACGCTTTCCGGCATGGCACATGATTGATTGATTGATTGATTGTCTAGACTTGTTTTAGTATGTGCTATTAAATTTAGCTTCAATTATTACGTATACTGTGTAGGGGCAGGGGGGAATTTTTAGGGAGGAAATACAAAAGGGGGGTAATGACGTTCTAAAAATATGGTGAGGGGGGGGAATGACATCCTAAAAATATGGTGAAGGGGGGAACGGACCAAAAAAGGTTGAGAACCACTGCTCTAGCACTTGTTGGCGAATGAAGGTCCAGTATGGTGATGAATGCCTGTCAGTCCAGCAAGTGTATTTGTGGAGTAGGAAGTATCAAAACGGCGTGAATTCTGTGACAGTCTTTTGAAGACCGGGTCAGGTACACTGGGTACACCCCATCAGTCGATTTTTTCTACAGGAATCCAAGCACTTTATCGGCGCTGGAGGACTTGCATTGAACACAGTGGTGACTACATCGAAAAATAATATATTTTTTCTTTATGTTTCAGAGTATATTCACCACCATCACCACAACAACACCACCACCACCACCAACAACAACAACAAAAACAACAACAACAACAACAACAACAACAACAGCAACAGCAGCAGCAACAACAACAACAACAACAACAACAACAAAATTACGGTTTTCATTTGAAGCCCCTTTGTAAAATGGTATCACATAACCACCAACGTGGAACTCATGGAGAGAACTAGACAAATGCCAGTGAACCAAGGGATGAAGAAACGACGCTGTCGCCGGATAGGGAAAAAATCGAGAAAGGTATAAATAAAAACACCACTTAAGGAACCCTTTTAGGACACTATGACAGTTCATAATTAAACACACATTGTTTGGAGCTCAAAGAAATAGAAGAAGGAAGTAGAGACTAGAGGACTCATTAGACAACATAAATATTGAAAACTGCAGGTGATTTACATTGCGGAGATGACTAATGATCTGATATGATCTGTCTAGAAAGATCAACTCGCGTCTCTATTTTGTATATTTGTTGTTGTTTTTTAATGCATGCCTTTTGTAGGTCGTGGCAGTCACTCTCAGCTGCGACTGGCTGCGTGTTACAGTACACATACACATAATGATATTGTTCAGTAATCAAATAAGCGGCACTAGTGCACATTGAATCGTGTCTACCCTGATACAGCTATGTTTAACATGTCGAGTATTCGTCACTTACTTTTTTCTATGTTAGCATTAGGCTAATTGAAGGTTTACAGTACCTGGGTTTGTGAGTATAGACTGCCAAGAGAGAGAGAGAGAGAGAGAGAGAGAGAGAGAGAGAGAGAGAGAGAGAGAGAGAGAGAGAGAGAGACAGACAGACAGACAGACAGACAGACAGACAGACAGACAGACAGACAGTACGAAGTCATGGGGTCAAAGTTTGGCCTGACGAGGCCATGAACCATTGACACAATTTCGCCAGCAGGGGCACTTGAGGTCAACCCCAGATGTCATTTCGGTGTCAGGCTGGGATGTTCCAGTGGCGTAAGCAAGCGAGAAACGACAGGAGGGTGAAAGTGTTAGCTGAGTAGCACATATGAGATATTTGGAGCCATTTGCAGTTATTGTTCTATGTTTTACATGTCTCAATAAGTCTGGAATCTGTTGATGAGCTGTATTCTGATACTACCACACAGCCTCGTGAAATGGGTACCCGATTATGTTCAGAATTATCTGAGATAGAAAAGCAGCAAGAAAGGAAACTGATCGTGCTGCTTCACAGTTCCTGACCTAGAATGTGTGGCACCTAACACTTCATAATTCATCGATAATCTTTGATATGGAACTATCGTGTGTACGACCCTTCTACGTCAGTGCGGGTACATTTCGCTGCATCTCGTCAGGTATATACTGCAGAATTCACACAACATGAAGTGAAATAACTAGATAAATCGTTCAAGTAGAAATATACATATGTTTGCACAGTAATGTCAATTGTGTACAAAGGTAATTGTAAACTGACTATCATGTCTTTCTGTTTTCACAAACCTGGTCTATTTAGATTAATCGTGATGGCTTCTGCAAACTTTAACGAGCGACTATTTTGTGTATTAAACAACACGGTTTCCAAAACGTGCCGTGCAATCAACGACGCAGGAAGTGTGTGGTATGTCGGCCTATTGTCAGGCAATAAATCGTGCAATCTATTGTTTGTGTCTTCGTTATTCAAATTCATTACGGGGAAACCTTTTAAAGCTATCCTGACAATTGGAAATCGCAAACGGCATTCCCTAAAACGCTGCCTGGCCCAACTGCTTGGGAAAGGGGGTGATGGGGGGTATTGTTTACTGAGTTAAAGATTTCCTAGAGGAAATAAACTTTATAAACACGTGCATGCCGAAGTCGAGCATATCTCTATGTGACTTTGCTAGCAAATAAACTTGTTGCTTATATTATTACACAATATCAATGTTATACAATCTACTCACCCACCTTCAGTTACGCCACTGACGAGATAGATAAAACCAGTACTATATTTTAGACTGATCATCCTAACAGATTACTCGTGCTTACACATACTCTCACACCACGCACAATCACATCCACTGACACAGAGACTCACGCCCACACATACACGTACCCACACACTCGTACTGTCCTGGCAAGAACCACACAAGGGAGGAGTCGCCAGGATTCCCTTATGGGGAGGGTGAAGCGCGGGGCGCTAAAATGTAGGTCAACACTTGTTCAACTGCCAAAAGTCTGCGCGGTTCTCCAATTAGGTGAGGTGTTCACTGCGTGCATGATGCAGTAGAGCAGTGGTTCTCAAACTTTTTTGGCCCGTTCCCCCCTTCAACATATTTTTAGGACGTCATTCCCCCCCCCCCTCACCATATTTTTAGAACGTCATTCCCCCCCCCCCCCTTCGTATTTCCTCCCTAAAAATGTCCCCTGCTCCTACACAGCATACGGAATAATTGAAACGAAATTTAATAGCACATACTAAAACAAGTCTAGACGTCCACATAAAGCATGATTTGTGGGTCTATTTACTTTATAAAATGAATTTTAGAAGGGTGAGACGTACAGAACCGTACAGTAGGAAGGGAAAAACAAGATCAAGTAATCGGTTTTTGTATTAACGCAATCTTGAAATAATCTTCATTTCCCCCCCCCCCCCCCCTGGAAACCCCAAAATTCCCCCCTGGGGGGGGGGAATTCCCCACCGGTTGAGAACCACTGCAGTAGAGGTATTTGATTACACTGTCCCCCACACTTGGGGGATTAGATACTTGTAGTTGTGCGTTTGTTTGTTTGTTTGTGCGAGTGAGTGAGTGAGTGAGTGAGTGAGTGTGTGTGTGTGTGGGGGGGGGGGGGGGGGGGGGAGGTTAGAGTCATGCACTTCGTGTAAGGAAAGGCAAAGCAGATGGAAACTGGCTAGAACTTATATGAACATAAAGTTGTGGACAGGGGTCTCATCTCATCTCATCTCATTTTGCTCCTCTTGTACCTTGCGGTGTCGAGGTGAAGCATTAAACAGCGAGAGAGTGCCCGCTTATGGGCTTCATATATCGTGATTCCCGTGGATTCTATTATTCCATCTGTCCATTGTGTACATGGTCGGCCTCTTTTTCTGGCTCCATTTGGTCTGTACATCGTTACGTGTTGTGGTATACTGTGAGTTGGTAGCCTTGTCATGTGGCCAGACCATTTTTAACTTGCTGTTTTCTTATTAAATCTAGCGCTGCTATAACACCCATTTAGTGCTGATTTCTTAATTTCTTAATTTCCTCTTTGTTAATACATTGAGTATTCTTCTAACGAATTTTATTTCCGTTGGTGTAATTTTTCTTTTCTCTTTTTCTGTCGTTGTCCAGGTTTGACATTGGAAGCATAAAGCTGGTACGAAGGTTGTGTTACTAGAGTCCTTTTCAGTATCTATTGATACATGTGTTTTAGCATTGATGACTTATGTCCAATGAGTTGGTTTGCCTTGTTGCAACTCTTTTCGATCTCGTCTTCTAATTTGCCATTTGATGATATTATACTTCCTAAATACTTGAATCCGGTCTCCATGGTGAAGGTCATAAGGACACTGTTCATAATCCCGTATACCCACGTACGAAACACAGCTGCACGAGATTCCGAAGTTGTGTTACACTTAGGTAAGGTTCTACTGAAGGTCATAGTCTTTTTTCTAGAATTTTGCAGAATATTTTTCCAGTTTGACTCAACAGGAAAATGCCTCTGAATCGCGGGTTGTCTCGCTTACAGCTTGTGTTACTGCTTGTGTTACTTCCAAATTGCGATACTTATGACGCTTCCCTAGTCTCGTGGTGTCTGTTGTTCTTCCCAAACATGGTTAAACAGCCTATGTAGCGATGCTGTTCCTACTTATCTTGTTGCTTTAATTAGTTAATTTGGTATTTCATCTTGCCCCGGTGATTTATTCAATGGCGCTAATTTTATGGCTTCTCTAATTTATTCTTTCAGTATGTCTGGTTCTAGTTCTTCGATGGCATCTGTGTGGGGAAAGGGGTACAGAAATTAAAATAAGAATACAAAACGCAAGTGGAGCATTCAAAGCAACAGTGCATTTCTGGAAGTTAAAGGAAATTAAATCTAAACACAGAGGCCACAAATAATTGATTGCACAATTTACTGCCTGGCATATTTCGCAGCGTCTCATCGGATGAATAATGCAGAATTATATATCATTAGAAGTCAATAAATGAATTATACTTTGGCTGAAATACTTAAAACAGATAGTCACTGATATTGTTCGAAAGTAGTGCATTTGTTACCCGAAGGAAATCGTAAATTTAAAATGAAGTCATTTTAACTGCGCAAAACTTGTTGAAACCGCCTAATTGCTTACGACTCAGTATTCTTGAGTAATCGTTTAATGTTCTTCGAATAAAATGTACGTAAAACCTTTTTTTGTTAAACTGACGGCCACAAATATCGGCTGAAATGGCCGAGCTTGGAATTTTATACACTGTCGACTTCATAGGGATTCATGAAGACTTATTACGTCTCTTTTCCACTTACATTGATATATGTTCGGTTATTCGATTTGCTAATTGTAGGTTCCATCCTACCAATATATGTTGCTTGTCCGTCATTTAGTGTTCTGTCTTCTTGGACTATCATTGTAGGTATGCTAGTGCTCTATCTACAAAGACTATCATTATGATAGATATTCTAGTGCTCTATCTACTATGACTATCATTGTGATAGACATTTTATTGCTTTATCTACTATGACTGTCATTGTGATAGATATTTTATTGCTTTATCTACTATGACTATCATTGTGATAGACATTTTATTGCTTTATCTACTATGACTGTCATTGTGATAGATATTCTAGTGCTCTATCTACTTGGACTATCATTATAATAGATACGTTAGTGCTCTATCTACTATGACTATCATTGTGATAGACATTTTATTGCTTTATCTACTATGACTATCATTGTGATAAGATATTATAGTGCTTTATCTACTTGGACTATCATTATAATAGATACGTTAGTGCTCTATCTAATATGACTATCATTGTAATAGATATTCTAGTGCTCTATCCACTTGGACTATAATTGTGATAGATATTCTAGTACTCTATCTACTTGGGCTATCATTATGATAGATATTCTAGTGGTTTATCTACTTGGACTATCATTATGATAGATATTCTCGTGCTCTGTCTACTTGGACTATCATTATGATAGATATTCTAGTGGTTTATCTACTTGGACTATCATTGGGATAGATTTTCTAGTGCTATATCTACTTGGACTATCAATGTGATAGATATTCATGTGCTATATGTACTTGGACTATCATTGTGATAGATATTCTAGTGCTCTATCTACTTGGACCATCATTGTGATAGGTATTCTAGTGCTCTATCTACTTGGACTATCATTGTGATATATATTCTAGTGATCTATCTACTTGGACTATCATTGTGATAGATATTCTTGTGCTCTATGTACTTGGACTATCATTGTGATAGATATTATAGTGCTATATCTACTTGGACTATCAATGTGATAGATATTCTTGTGCTATATGTACTTGGCTTATCATTGTGATAGATATTCTTGTGCAATATGTACTTGGACTATCATTGTGATAGATATTCTAGTGCTCTATCTACTTGGACTATCATTGTGATAGATATTCTAGTGATCTATCTACTTGGACTATCATTGTGATAGATATTCTAGTGATCTATCTACTTGGACTATCATTGTGATAGATATTCTAGTACTCTATCTATTTTACTATCATTATGATAGATATTCTAGTGGTCTATCTACTTGGACTATCAATGTGATAGATATTCTTGTGCTATATGTTCTTGGACTATCATTGTGATAGATATTCTTGTGCAATATGTACTTGGACTATCTTTCTGATAGATATTCTAGTGCTCTATCTACTTGGACTATCATTGTGATAGATATTCTAGTGGTCCATCTACTTGGACCATCATTGTGATAGATATTCTAGTGATCTATCTACTTGGACTATCATTGTGATAGATATTCTAGTGATCTATCTACTTGAACTAACATTGTGATTGATATTCTAGTACTCTATCTACTTGGACTATCATTATGATAGATATTCTAGTGATCTATCTACTTGGACTATCATTGTGATAGATATTGTAGTGATCTATCTACTTGGACTATCATTGTGATAGATATTTTAGTGCTCTATCTACTTGGACTATCATTGTGATTGATATTCTAGTGCTCTATCTACTTGGACTATCATTGTGATAGATATTCTAGTGCTCTATCTACTTGGACTATCATTGTGATAGATATTCTTGTGCAATATATACTTGGACTATCACTGTTATAGATATTCTAGTGCTCTATCTACTTGGACTATCATTGTGACATATATTCTAGTGCTCTATCTACTTGGACTATCATTGTGATAGATATTCTTGTGCAATATATACTTGGACTATCACTGTTATAGATATTCTAGTGATCTATCTACTTGGACTATCATTGTGATAGATATTTTAGTGCTCTGTCTACTTCGACTATCATTGTGATAGATATTCTAGTGCTCTGTCTACTTGGTCTTTTATTATGATAGATATTGTAGTGATCTATCTACTTGGACTATCATTGAGATAGATATTTTAGTGCTCTATCTACTTGGACTATTATTGTGATAGATATTCTCTTCCTTTATATATTTGAACTATCATTATGATAGCTATTCTAGTGCTCTGTCTATTGTGAGTTTCATTATCACGTGCCCTGTCCCATGGCGTAGATGCTCATGGCAATCCACTGACCTCTGCCCACGATGTCTTGTTTGAATTCTACAGCTGATATTCCCCCATGCTGTCTTAGATCAGGAAGCATCATTTCTCTCTGCCGCCCCTGCCTCTTCTACCACTGATCTTCCAAGTTGTGACGATATTCTTCAATGCCTCTTTTCTCGTAAAATGACCAAAGAACGCTGTTTCTCTCTTACTTATAATTGTGTATGATTTTCTACTTCCATTAGCCTCTACCAGTCAATGGTTGTTAGTTGCCTTAACCGTCATTCGTCTCAAAAAGCACAACATCGCTGCATCCAAGCTGTTCATAATGTGTTCGTTCATAATCCAAGATTAACTTCCATATAACAGAATAGGTTCCACATTACATTTCACTACTTTCCTTCTGACATTCAATGGCAGTGGTGTATTACATCAGATGTTTTTTATCTTCCGAGATGTAGCTGTTTTGCTTGATGTTTTCTGCTCTTAATCTATGTCATGAATTTTCCATCTGAAGTTACGATTGTCCCTAAATATTTGAATATAATGACTTGGTTACGCATTTTTTCCTTCGTGTCAGTATTACATTTTCATGTTATCCTTTCCGTTCAAATAACACATTTTTATGTTTTCTTGGCACAAAACGAAAGTCCAAGTTTTTACATGCTCTCTTTTGTTGCCAAGCTTTGTTTTCAGGTATCAACACTTGTCATCTGCATACCCCTTCCCATCCCTTCCCCCCACACGAAACCATAGTCTGTCTTTGATCTTTCACATTATTATTTGGTTAGAGAGAGAGAGAGAGAGAGAGAGAGAGAGAGAGAGAGAGAGAGAGAGAGAGAGAGAGAGAGAGAGAGAGAGAGTTTATATCCGTTTACAAAATGCATGTCTGTGTTATTACTTGCTACATCTGTTCATTATTGCCAACATTATCATTTTAATTGCTTTTACTTGTTAAAAGCTTGCTCCGTGGCGAAGACGATACGGGCGCAGTTCGTAATCCTGCATACCCGCGTTCGAAACACAGCTGCGAGCTGGGATGTGATAGTGCTACTAGAGACGGTGGAAAGAACGCAGGCAATGAATTACCTGGGGATACGGTTTGATCGAAGCCTTGCTTATAATGAGCACATAGACCAGGTGATAACAAAGGCCAAGCGGGGTTTGGCTGTGATGCGGGTGATGGCGGCAGCAAACTGTGAGCAGCGCCATCTATTTCTTCTGTTCGAGGGGCTAGTCATGTCTGTTTTTGAGTATGCAATGGCAATCCTGACTCTCAGCCGTAAGCAGATAGAAAGGATGGAAAGGGTACAGAATGAAGCTATGCGCATTATTCTTGGACACACAAGAGATACAGCATGCAGTGTGATGCGCTACCTTCTTGATTTTCCAACCATTGAAGACAGAATACAAGTTTGCAGTGCAACGCGCCTACCTCAGAGTTAAGGCAAACACACAACATCCACTGCATAGTGAAATTATGAAGGTGATGGGCAGCAGGTTAAAAAGAGGACGGTCGTGGATGGGTCAAGCCGAAGACATTCTTCAACAGGTGTGTTCACTTGAGGACTTAGAACCTGGCGAGGAGTGGATACAAGTGCCAACAGATTTCTGCACATCCTTTTCAGTTTGCATCCAACTAGATAGAAAATGCAGACAAGAAAATCCGGCTGCTGTGGAGGCTGAAGTACAAGCGTTGATTTTCGAGAATTCGCTAGACGGTGATGCTGTCATCTACACAGATGGGTCGGTCGTCCGACATGTGAGAAGCTCATGGGCCTTTACGGCTCGGGCCGGAGGGAGAATTGTGAAGGAGGACTCTGGTGCGTTCACTGAAACCACAAGTAGCCTGACTATGGAAGTCATGGCAGTAAGTAAAGCAATAACATGGCTCGAGACACAGGCATTCACTAGGGCATGTTTCCTTAGCGACTCAATGAACATGATCAAAAGGATAGAGGAGGGGTCGATCCGAAGAGAGTGGTTGCTGCCTCTGGAGCGGTCTCGGCTGGCAAAGATTAGTTTCATCTTCGTGCCAGGGCATGCGGGAGTACAAGGAAAAGAGCGGGCTGACAAGCTCGCAGGTGAGGCTACTGTGGAGGGCGGACGCGCCATGGACCAGGCTGACATTCTGAATGCTCTACGAGAAGTAAGACTTTTGCGTGAACCAAGTGATGACTGTGAATCTACAACCATGGCCAGACTGCGAGAACAGCAAATTAAAAGAGGGGTGGCCAAACAAGAACACTACGCAGGAAGCCAAAGAAGATTGATAAACCAACACAGAACTGGCGTCGTTAGCCGCTACACGCTGCGGGAGTTGCTGAGGAGGGGATCCGAGCACTTATGGACTGAATGGTTCAATGTGCAATGAGGATGATCTGTCGACTAACTAACTAACTAACTAAGTGCTACCATATTTTGTTGACCTGAATGGACGAGGTCAATCTTTCCCTCACCTAAGCAGGCGACGAGCCGAGTTGTCGAACCCATCTCCGATCGATCTGATGACATTATCAATTTCCCTAACGCAACTGTATTTGTATAAATAATTTGGTATAAGCTATACAGCACAAGTATAGGTCTTCCTGTGTCTCGGCTGACCTTTCTGTTAATGTTCGTATTGTGTATATTACATTGTTTGTTTCTTTGCCTTCCACACATAGATAATGTTCTTCACTAATGTCCACTTAATTGTCCTTATTTTTTTCTCTTGATAACTCTGAGCAGAAATGTGTTGACATGGTTTATGAGGTTGATTGTACGGACATCTTCGCACTCTACTGTTCCTGGGCGTAGGAACCATTCGTATCAGTAGTTCTGGCTTTCAACGGAGTAAGTATGCTCTCTCTCTCTCTCTCTCTCTCTCTCTCTCTCTCTCTCTCTCTCTCTCTCTCTCTCTCTCTCTCTCTCTCTCTCTCTCTCTCTCTCTCTCTCTCTCTCTCTCTCTCTCTCTCTCTCAGATCTGAAAACTCCAATGAGTCCCTACACATTTAACCGAAAACTCTTTCAATACTTAATCCATACCGACTATATGCCACCATAATTCTTCTTCTTCTTCGTTCATCCGGAGTTTTTTTCCGGATGTGATTGCGTTGTGCTTGTTTACAGCAGAGCTGCGTTCTTGCGCCGTTAGGCCGACACATCCGACTTCTGCGGGCATTTGTTGACCGGGTTAACCTTCCCGGGCCACCATAATTCATTTACTGGTATAATTGATCAGTATAATTGTTCATTATAATTGTTTAACTATAATTGTTCACTATATATGTGTGTGCGTGTGGGAGCGAGAGAGAGAGAGAGAGAGAGAGAGAGAGAGAGAGAGAGAGAGAGAGAGAGAGAGAAAGTGGGTGTCAGTGATAGGGAGAGAGTGAATGCGTGTGTGCGCACGTGCATGCGTGTGTGTGGAGAAAGTGATTGAGCGAGAAATGGTGGGGGAATGTGTCAGTACATGCATTCGTACGTGTATGTGTGTGAGTGAGGGAGTGTATGCGTGCGTGCATGCGTTCATGTGTATGTGTGAGAGAGTGTGATTGAGAGAGTGAGTGTGTGTGTGAAGGATTGTGTGTTAGAGAGTGAGACAGTGGGAGAGTTGATGTGTTAGTGTGTGTGAGTGTGTGAGCGCGCGCATGCGTGTGAGTGTGTGTATATGAAAGAATACAGAGAGAGAGAGAGAGAGAGAGAGAGAGAGAGAGAGAGAGAGAGAGAGAGAGAGAGAGAGAGAGCTGAGCAGATGCATGTCATGTAACACGCATGTTATGTAACACGCGAATCCATATGTTTGTGTATTCTCATCTGTCATATTATCAGTTAAATACCATTTGATTTTATCATGCATAATATAAACTCATGTTCATTACTGTAGTTTGAGTGAGTGAGTCAGTGAGTGTGAATGAGAGACAGAACGAGTGAGCGTGAGAGTGAATGAGTGAGCGGGAGAGTGAATGAGTGAGCGGGAGAGTGAATGAGTGAACGGGAAAGTGAATGAGTGAGCGGGAGAGTGAATGAGTGAGCGTGAGAGTGAATGAGCGGGAGAGTGAATGAATGAGCGGAAGAGTGAATGTGTGAGCGTGAGAGTGAATGTGTGTGTGTGTGTGTGTGAGAGAGAGAGAGAGAGAGAGAGAGAGAGAGAGAGAGAGAGAGAGAGAGAGAGAGAGAGAGAGAGAGAGAGAGAGCATCACTATTTTTACGTCACATACATTTTATGTACACATTTTTCTCCATGTTTAACATTTTTATGAGACTGCTCATGACAAGTGTCAGTGTATGTGTGTGAGTAAAGTGTGGGAGTTTGTTCATACTAGTTCCAATACTAACGTGAGACATTTTGTATGTGTCTAGATGTGAGGAAGTGTGAGTGTATGTGGAGGATGTGTGTGAGTGTGGGGATATGTGTGGGTGGGGGGTGTGTGGGTGGGGGTATGCATTTGGATGGGTTGGGGTGTGTGGGTTTTGGTGGGTAGTGGTATTTGTGGGTGTTGGTGGGATGTGTGGATGGATGTGTGGGGTGAAAGTAGGGGTGTTGGAATGGGTGTGGGGGATGTGTGTATGGGTGGAGGATATGTGTATGGGACGGATGCAGGAGATGTGTGTTTATGTGGGTGGAGATGTGTGGATGGTTTGAGGAAGTATGTGTGGGAGGCGGGGTTGTGTGGGTAGGGGATTGTGTTGGGTGGATTTGGGATGGAAGGGCGGGTGGGGAGAAGTGTATGGTGTGTGGGTTTGAGATATGTGTGCGGTGTGTTGGTGGGGGATGTGTGAATGATGTGTGGGTGGAGGGTATGTTTGTGGTGGTATGGGTGGAGGATAGTGTGTGGTGTGGGGGATGTGTGTGATGGGTGTGGGGAATGTGTGTATGGGTGGGGTATATGTTTGGGTGAGCAGGGGATTGTGGTGGTTGGGGGAAGTATGTGGGGGAGTGTGGGTGGGAGATGTGTGTATGTGGATGGGGAATGTGTGGGTGGGGGTGTGTGAGTGGCTTAGGGATGTGTAGGTGGGTGAGGGAGTATGTGTCGGGGTGGAATGTGTGAGTGGGTGGAGGATGTGTGTGGGGGTAGGGGTATTGTGATCGAAAGATGTTTGGTTGGGAGTGGGTGGGTGGGGGTGTGTGGGTGCGTAGTGGGGGATGTATGCGTGAGTGAGTGTGTGTTGGTATACGGGTAGGGAATGCGTGTGTGGGTGGGGAGAGGTGTGTGGTGTGTTGGTTGGTGATATTGTGTGGGTGAGGTATGTGTGTGTGGGCGGGGTATTTTTGTGGTGTGTGAGTGGGGGTATGTGGGGTGGATGGGTAAGGGTATCTGTGTGGGTGTGGGTGGGAATATTGTGTGGTATCTGGGTGGAAGATATGTGTGTGGTGTGTAAGTGAGGATGTGTTGGTGAGGGATATGTGTGTGTGTGGTGCGTGGGTTGGGAATAGTGCGTGGTAGGGTGTGTATGTGATGTGCGGGTGGGGGATTGTGTGGTGGGGGATTAGGTTAAGGCATGTGTGGGTGGGTGGAAGTTGTATGTGTGGGTGGTGGGGTGTGTGTGAGTGGATTGGGGATGTATGGGTGGTTAGGGAGATGTGTGTGTGTGTGTGTGTGTGTGGGGGGGGGGTAGGGACATGTCAGTTGGTGGGGATGTGTGTGTATGGTTTGGGGATGTGTGAGTGGATGTGCGATGTGTGGGTTGGTGGGGGATTGTGTGTGTGGGTGGGGAATATGTTGTGGATGGAGATGTGGCTGGGGGATGGGTGGTTTGAGGTGTGGGTGGGAAGGGATGTGTGGAGTAGGATGTGGATGGGTGTGGGATGTGTGGGTTGGTGGGGGAATGTTTGTGGGTGGCGAGTGTGTTTTGGTTGGGGGATCAGGTGAGGGCAGTGTGTGTGGGTGGGGGATGTGCGGGAGGGAGATGGGTCGGTTGGTGGGGTATGTATGTGTCCCTTGGTGTGCGTTTGTGTCGGTAGGTGGGGGTGTTTATGTGTCCCTTGGTGCGCGTGTGTGTGGGTAGGTGGGGGGTGTGGGTGGGGTGATGTATGGATAGGTGGGAGATGGGCCTCATAACATGGTAATTAGCCTTGTTTATGTTTACAACATTCATTTCACAATGTTTATTTTTCTTCCTATGTAAATGTATAATGCTCTTGATGAACGAAAGACGAGTGATTGGAAGGGCCGAATGTAAGACGGGCCTGCGCGCCCAATTTGTGACCCTAATAAAGTTGATTTGATTTGATTTGATTTCTCTCTCTCTCTCTCTCTCTCTCTCTCTCTCGCTCTCTCTCTCTCTTTTACAGTGACTCTACACCCCCTCTCTCTTACACTCACTCTACCTCTCTCTCTCTCTCTCTCTCTCTCTCTCTCTCTCTCTCTCTCTCTCTCTCTCTCTCTGTCTCTCTCTCTTAACTATCTTTCACACACTCTGTCACTCACTTACCTACTTTCTCTTTCTCTCTCTCTCTCTCTCTCTCTCTCTCTCTCTCTCTCTCTCTCTCTGTCTCTCTCTCTCTCTCTGTCTCACTTACCCTACTCGTTCTCTCTCTCTCTCACCAACTTACTAACTCAACGCTACTCTTTCTCTCTCTCGCTATACTCCCTCTCTCTCTCTCTGTCTGTCTCTCTCTCTCTCTGCCTCTCTTTTAAACTCTTTCTTACTTTATCTTACTTATTCTTACATTCTCTCTCCGTCTCTCTCTCTCTTTCTCTCTCTCTCTCTCTCTCTCTCTCTCTCCATCTCTCTCACTAACTCCTCTACTCTCTGTCACACTCTTCTACCCACCCCACCTCCTCCGTTTCTACGTTAACCACCTACCACACACTTCAATACATTCTGCTCCCCCCACCACCAACAACACATTTCCCCCCACTTCCCCCAGCACAGTTGGCGCAGTTATGTATTCATATTGTAACTTCACGATGACATCATTGCCCTGACAAATGAGTGTCATAGTTACGCCGTATCCCAGAGTCCATACACGTCGCGCTGAATCAGCTTTCTTGTCATGCACATGTTCTTTGACCCGAAGCCTGCCCTCTACTTTTGTCTAAGTGCAGTTTCTTTGCAATCTTTAGCGCCCCTATTAAAGCAGGAAAAATTAATACTCATAATTGTCTTCAACCTTTTTGGACTCTTCTTGAAATATACCGTATATGTTGGCTACCTTTGATTTTTTTTTTTTTTTTTTTTTGCTGTTCTTTTTCTTTAATATATGTCATGTAATGTTGTAACTTTGATGTTATTCTTGTAACTGAACTTTCGAGTATTTTAACTTGTATGCCATTTACGTCATTTAACTTCCATGTCATTCTTATAAGATACATTTCATGTCTTTTATGTATTTTAAACGTTCATTTCATTCATGTAATTTAACTTTCGTGTTATTCACGTGGTTAAGGGGTTACTGACGCATTGACAATCAAACCTACCGTCTTCGAAACACTGCTGCGGGCGATTTGGAAGCAGAATGACTTGCGTTGGTATCCATACAATGGTATGAGTGCCGGTAGTTCAGAAAGCAATGACAAACCAATGAATGTGAACTTGCCAAAAATCACTAACAGCCAAAACAAAAATGCTGGGGTTGACTGCGACTTCATTCCTGTAACTTAACTTTCATGTCATTCGTGTAATTTACATTTCCTGTTATTTACGTAATGTAAAGTACATTCATTCATGTCCATTAACTTTCATGTAATTTAACTTCAAACGTAGAATAGCCCAAGCAGAGGCTCAATAATCACAAGATGAAGAATATATGCGTCATGTCATTGTCATTCAAGGTGGCCAAGGGAGAGGTGGTCGTGCACTTGTGGGACCTGGTGGAGAGGGTGTGGGGAAACAGATTGAGAACCCGTATGTAGAAAGGATGAGATTGAGAGGGATCGGTAGGGGTTCTGGGAGAATCTCAAAACTGAGAAGGAAGTCTAGGTGAACTTTCAATCATATAGCGATGGAAACGATTAGTAGTGTGACTCTTCGCTGGCTGTTGCACGAGGGACGGAGCGCGTATGGGAATGTCCTGAGTGCAGTGATGTCGATTCTTAGCTCACCTCACTTCACCACCTCAGGTGAGAAAAAGAGTTCTTAACAGCTTTATCGAGTCAATCCTGATGTACGGAAGAAAATCATTGACAATTAGAAGACTAATAAGAAAGTATGTTGGAGCTGCGGAGATGTGGTTTTATGTCAGAATGATGAGACCACCATGGATGGATTTTAAAAAAAAAAGCAATGAAGATGTCTTGAAAGAAGTTAACTCACAAAGAGAGCTGGTTACTCGCACCAGAAAAAAAACGGTCCAAATGTCTGGGGATTTCATGAGAAGTGGAAATCTGGAGTATGTTCTGACAAGGAGAAAGTAGGAGGGGAGGGGGGCATGACACATGATAAGGAAAAGATGGTGGGAGGGGAGGGGGCATGGCACATGATAAGGAGAAGATGGTGAGAGGGGAGGGGGGCATGGCACATGATAAGGAGAAGATGGTGGGAGGGGAGGGGAGGCATGGCACATGATAAAGAGAAGATGGTGGACAGTTTGACATCATGACACGGGTGGACATCAGTCTCAGAAATGACTGGCAGTATACGAGACAGAGAGTTGTGGACAGACATGATCACCAACGCCACAAGGCACGGACTATAAGAAGACACTTTAATGTTGATGTCATTCGTGTACCTTAACTTTCATGTTATTCATGTTATTTAAATTTCGCGTGATTCATATAATTCAACTGTTATGTCATTCGTGTAATTTAACTTTCATGTTATTTTTATAATTAATCTGTTATGTTATTCATGTAAGTTATTTTCATGTAATACGCGTAATTTAGTTTCCTATCTCTCTGGCTGAGGGGTTACAACACTTTCTCCGTAATCCCGTTTGTCACGCAGAGTCTCGTAGCGGGAGCGAGCTGGGAGCGGTTCGTCCCCCGCTGGTGACTTGCGGGACACTGAGCCGGTCGCTCAGAAAGCAATGTCAAACTACTGAGCGTAATCTTGCCAAGAAATCAACAGACAGCTGAAAGATGCTGCTGTTGACAGCGATGTCCTGTAAAGGATATGAGGGGGGAAAAAATCTCTCGTGGAGTTACGAACGTGGTTCGCAATCTCGCATTCTCACACAGCTGAAACGATTAGGCAGCAGACTGCCTTGCGTTGGTATTTAATGAAATGGTATGGTTGCCGGTCATTCAGAAAGCAATGGCAAACTACTGAACGTAAACTTGACAAAAGATCACAACAGCAAAATGCTGGTGTTGACTGTGAAGTCCTGTAAATAATTTGCAAGTAACTTTATCTTTCGTGAATATTGTCATGGTATTGATACAATTTAACTTTCATAACCATGTGTAATTTAACGCTCATGTCTTGCATGTAATTTAACTTTCACGTTTTTAATGCAGTTTGATTTTATTCATGTAATTTAGCCTTCATGTAATCCATGTAATATAACTAACATGATATTCGTGTAATTTACTGTCATGTCATTCATGTCATTTAACTTTCACGTCTTTAATGCAGTTTGATTTTATTCATGTAATTTAGCCTTCATGTAATCCATGTAATATAACTAACATGATATTCGTGTAATTTACTGTCATGTCATTCATGTAATTCAACTGTCACTACATTAGTATAACTGACATTGCGCCGTACTCGTGTAATGTACTACCAAGCAAGCCGTTGTGTGTATGTATTAGGTAGCCAATACATTAAAACAAGAAGCCCTGCAACACATGCAGTTTAGTGGACTCCCACAGAACAACTGGATGACTTAGAGTTCGACGATGATCATATTAGCCTTGCCATCGTATCCCACGTTAGAAACCTTATGTAAGATAAACACTGGGTTGGAAGTCATAATAATCAGGTCTAAACAGTCATTGGGAGATGGGCACAGGTCATGAGGTTCAACCAGGGTGGAGAATATGGTGAAGGTCAAGGTACCCCGTAACAGATGCTGCGGCTGAGGTGTTACAAAGGAACATCAGTTGGGGAACCCTTTGAAGCCACTAAGACAGTTCATAAATAAACACACATACTATTGTTTGGCGCTTATAGAAGTGAGAAGAAGGAAGTAGAGAATAGAAGACGCACTAGATGAAATAAAAATTTAAAGCTACAGTTACCGACCGGGATTCGAACCTGTCACCCCCAAATGACGACGGCGCCTCGGAAGTGTTAGGCATTTACATATTCTAGGCCACAGCGTAAAGACGTGGACTGGTCAGTCCCTTTCCCTGCCACTTATCTTTCATAAACAGTTCGAGTCTAGTGCTTCCAGTCTGACGTGGAAGGGACCCAAGGTTCGTTCCGGAATACGATAAGCGTTGCTAGTAGTGGGGTGTGCCCAATCTTCAAACCCCAAATCCCGAAACAACCAAATAAATCAATCTCAGAAATGTCTGAAAATGACCTCGTACCCATTTTATGAGGCTTGGTCGAAAACAGGGCCATACTGGTCGGGAAACATACTGCCACAGCTGTGCATCGAACTCGGACCACTGTCATGGCAGGCAGAGGCACAATACACTGTGCCACGGCGGCACCTCCGAATTTACAGTATGATTAACAAGGTATGATGGCATATAAGGTAGAATGTAAACACATGTACAGGTATAAGCATGCAACAGGCGAGAGGATCATTCATAGTACTAGGTTTTGTGTGGACGTGAAAGAAATTTAGAACTAATATATAACTTACATTATTTAACTATAACGTCAAGTTAACACTGATGTATGGACAAGCGTTGCTAATAAATTACAAACGTTCATGAATGGTCGACTGTGTAGAATAGAAATGGTGTGATAGAATCATTAATGTGGATGTCATGTACAGAACAAGGCACACTACATACAGCGGGTGAAGAATAGACGTCGGCTCCTCGTTGGTCATGACTTCTGTATACCTGCGAATGTTGGACACTGAAAGATTATGTGTGGCCTTGTCTTCTGTATACCTGCGAATGTTGGACAATGAAAGGATATACGTAGTCTTGTCTTCTGTATACGTGCGAAAGTTGAACAATGAAAGGATATACGTGGTCTTGTCTTCTGTATATCTGCGAATGTTGGACAATGCAATATTCTTTGTGATGTTGTCTTATGTATGTGAATGTTGAACTAAGAAAGGTTCTGTATGATGGTGTCTTATGTATATGTATGTGAATGTTGAATTAAGAAAGGTTCTGTATGATGGTGTCTTATGTATATGTATGTGAAAGTTGAACAATGTAAGGTGCTGTGTGGTGTTGTCTTGTGTATATGTATGTGAAAGTTGAACAATGTAAGGTTCTGTGTTGTGTTGTCTTGTGTATATGTATGTGAAAGTTGAACAATGTAAGGTTCTGTGTGGTGTTGTCTTATGTATATGTATGTGAAAGTTGAACAATGTAAGGTTCTGTATGATGGTGTCTAATGTATATGTATGTGAAAGTTGAACAATGTAAGGTGCTGTGTGGTGTTGTCATATGTATATGTATGTGAAAGTTGAACAATGTAAGGTGCTGTGTGGTGTTGTCTTGTGTATATGTATGTGAAAGGTGAACAATGTAAGGTTCTGTGTTGTGTTGTCTTGTGTATATGTATGTGAAAGTTGAACAATGTAAGGTTCTGTGTGGTGTTGTCTTGTGTATATGTATGTGAAAGTTGAACAATGTAAGGTTCTGTGTGGTGTTATCTTATGTATATGTATGTGAAAGTTGAACAATGTAAGGTTCTGTATGATGGTGTCTAATGTATATGTATGTGAAAGTTGAACAATGTAAGGTGCTGTGTGGTGTTGTCTTATGTATATGTATGTGAAAGTTAAACAATGTAAGGTGCTGTGTGGTGTTGTCTTGTGTATATGTATGTGAAAGTTGAACAATGTAAGGTTCTGTGTGGTGTTGTCTTGTGTATATGTATGTGAAAGTTGAACAATGTAAGGTGCTGTGTGGTGTTGTCTTATGTATATGTATGTGAAAGTTAAACAATGTAAGGTGCTGTGTGGTGTTGTCTTGTGTATATGTATGTGAAAGTTGAACAATGCAAGGTTCTGTATGATGGTGTCTAATGTATATGTATGTGAAAGTTGAACAATGTAAGGTGCTGTGTGGTGTTGTCTTATGTATATGTATGTGAAAGTTAAACAATGTAAGGTGCTGTGTGGTGTTGTCTTGTGTATATGTATGTGAAAGTTGAACAATGTATGGTTCTGTGTGGTGTTGTCTTATGTATATGTATGTGAAAGTTGAACAATGTAAGGTTCTGTGTGGTGTTGTCTTGTGTATATATACGTGAAAGTTGAACAATGCAAGGTTCTGTATGATGGTGTCTTATGTATATGTATGTGAAAGTTGAACAATGTAAGGTGCTGTGTGGTGTTGTCTTATGTATATGTATGTGAAAGTTGAACAATGTAAGGTTCTGTGTGGTGTTGTCTTATGTATATGTATGTGAAAGTTGAACAATGTAAGGTTCTGTGTGGTGTTGTCTTGTGTATATGTACGTGAAAGTTGAACAATGTAAGGTTCTGTATGATGGTGTCTTATGTATATGTACGTGAAAGTTGAACAATGTAAGGTTCTGTATTATGGTGTCTTAGGTATATGTATGTGAAAGTTGAACAATGTAAGGTGCTGTGTGGTGTTGTCTTATGTATATGTATGTGGAAGTTGAACAATGTAAGGTGCTGTGTGGTGTTGTCTTGTGTATATGTATGTGAAAGTTGAACAATGTAAGGTTCTGTGTGGTGTTGTCTTGTATATATGTATGTGAAAGTTGAACAATGTAAGGTGCTGTGTGGTGTTGTCTTATGTATATGTATGTGAAAGTTGAACAATGTAAGGTGCTGTGTGGTGTTGTCATATGTATATGTATGTGAAAGTTGAACAATGTAAGGTTCTGTGTGGTGTTATCTTGTGTATATGTATGTGAAAGTTGAACAATGTAAGGT
>JACEFZ010008595.1:192500-279898 GCA_014155875.1 Cepaea nemoralis
TGGTTAGGGGTATGTGGGTGGGTGGGTGGGTTGGCGAGTGAGTGTGAGGTGGGGGATGTGTGTGTGGTAGGGGAGATGTGTGTATGTGGGGGATGTGTTGGTGGGGATGGGTGGGTGAGGGCATATATGTATGCCTGAGGGGGTGTGTGTGGATGGGGGTATGTGTGTGTGTGTGTGTGTGTGTGTGTGTGTGTGTGTGTGTGGATTCTGGTGGGTGGGGGATGTGTGTGTGGGTGGGGGATATGTCTCATAACATAGTAATATACATTGTTTATATTTACAACATTCATTTGACAATGTTTATTTTTCCTATGTAAATGCATCACGTACTATTGGTGAAAGAAAAGTTGAGTGACTGGAAGGGCCGAATTAAGACGGGAATGCGTGCCCAATTGTTAACACTTATAAAATAAAGATCAATCAATCAATCAATCAATCAAGCTTCTTCTTCTTCTTCTTCCTTTGCCACTTTCCTCCTCTTCTCCTTCTCGTCTTCCTATTCCCTCTCCCACTCCTTCTTTTCATCATCATCATCATCATCATCAACATCATCTTCTTCTTCTTCTTCTTCTTCTTCTTCTTCTTCTTCTTCTTCTTCTTCTTCTTCTCCTTCTTCTACTTCTTCTTCTTCTTCTTCTTCTTCTTCTTCTTCTTCTTCTTCTTCTTCTTCTTCTTCTTCTTCTTCTTCTTCTTCTTCTTCTTCTTCTTCTTCTTCTTCTTCTTCTTCTTCTTCTTTGTTCTTCGTCTTCTCCTCCTTCTTCTTCCTCTGCCACATTTTCCTCCTCTTTATCCTGTCTTCGTCCGCCTCATCCTCTTCATCATCCTACTCCTCCTTGTTTCTTCTCCTCCTCCCTCCACCTCTTCTCATATTTTTATTCTTCCTTTTTTTTCTTCGTTTTCCCCCTCTTTCTTTTCTTCTCCTTTTCTCCTCCTCCTTCTATTTCTTCTTCGAGCGCCTTGACTGTAGCAGACATCGGTTATCATGACTTGCCAATCTTCTCTGCAATATCATATTGTATAGAAGTTGATTTTACTTTCTTTTTTTTCTTTTTCTTTTTTTAATATCCTATTTGCCGGTCTCTCTGGCTGTGGGGTTACAACACTTTCTCTCTGTAATCCCGTTTATCACGCAGAGTCTCGTAGCGGAACGAGAGCTGAGGCGGTTCGACCCCCGCTCGTGACTTGCGGGATACTGAGCCGGCCGCTCAGAAAGCAATGGCAAACTACTGAGCGTAATCTTGCCAAGAGATCAACATACAGCTGAAAGATGCTGGTGTTGACAGCTAAGTCCTGTAAAAGGATTTGCTAAAAAAAAAAAAAATCCTATTTACCGGACATCGCCGTCAACACCAGCACTGCTGTTGTTGATGTCTTGGCAAGTTTACGTTCAGTAGTTTGCCATTGTTTCTGAACGACCGGCTTCCATAACATCACATTAAAACCAGCGCGTAACGATCTGCTGCCAAATCGGTCGCAGCTGTGTTTTGAATGCAGGTAAGCGGCCTCACGAATCGCGTCCGCAAGACCTTAGCCACGGAGACCGGCTGATTTAACTTATACGAGCATTATTATCATATTATTATATTTTGTCCAGCATTTAACCTTTTCTCAAACACATCTCCCAGTCTTCCTTCGTTTCTCCTGTCCATAATTCTATAACACAACATTATCTAATATCTTACTTTCATGTGACCCTGTGCCTTTTTCTCCATCAGTCTTACTTCTCATTCAATGTATTCCATTTTTCTTTCCTTATGACATGTCCTAATAAAGCCGGCTGTTTCCTTGAGTGTCTGCATCCAGTTTCCTTCTGTGGGATTATACTGCTATTAATCGTTCAACGCTGTGTTCCATCATGCAACATTTATCAAAGCCATCAAGCTTCTCCAGACTGGTAACTAATGATACAAGCTCGTGTCTACAGCTAGAACATGCGGCCCCACATAGTTTCACATCAAGTTCCGCTCCGACATTTATATTAACTGTCAAGGACAGTGGCATTCATCGCTCATCACAGACATCTCCTTTGTTGATGGCTTCAGTACACATCGCCTTCTACAAGATGTCAGTGTCGTTTGGGCTGCCAGTACACATCACGTTCTACAAGATGTTCGGGCCGTTTGTGTTGTCAGTACACATCACCTTCCTCAAGATGTTAGGGCCGTTTGTGTTGCCAGTACACATCACCTTCTACAAGATGTTTAGGCCGTTTGTGTTGCCAGTACACATCACCTTCTACAAGATGTTTAGGCCGTTTGTGTTGCCAGTACACATCACCTTCTACAAGATGTTCGGGCGTTTGTGTTGCCAGTACACATCACCTTCTACAAGATGTTTAGGCGTTTGTGTTGCCAGTACACATCACCTTCTAAAGATGTTTAGGCCGTTTGTGTTGCCAGTACACATCACCTTCTACAATATGTTCGGGCGTTTGTGTTGCCAGTACACATCACCTTCTACAAGATGTTTAGGCCGTTTGTGTTGCCAGTACACATCACCTTCTACCAGATGTTCGGGCCGTTTGTGTTGCCAGTACACATCACCTTCTACAAGATGTTCGGGCGTTTGTGTTGCCAGTACACATCACCTTCTACAAGAAGTTTAGGCCGTTTGTGTTGCAAGTGCACATCACCTTCTACAAGATGTTTAGGCCGTTTGTGTTGCCAGTACACATCACCTTCTACAAGATGTTCGGGCGTTTGTGTTGCCAGTACACATCACCTTCTACAAGATGTTCGGGCGTTTGTGTTGCCAGTACACAACACCTTCTACAAGATGTTCGGGCATTTGTGTTGCCAGTACACATCACCTTCTACAAGATGTTCCGGCGTTTGTGTTGCCAGTACACATCACCTTCTACAAGATGTTCGGGCGTTTGTGTTGCCAGTACACATCACCTTCTACAAGATGCACTTGTCGTTTGTGTTGCCAGTACACATCACCTTCTACAAGATGTTTGGGTCGTTTGTGTTGCCAGTACACATCACCTTCTACAAGATGCACTTGTCGTTTGTGTTGCCAGTACACATCACCTTCTACAAGATGTTTGGGTCGTTTGTGTTGCCAGTACACATCACCTTCTACAAGATGCACTTGTCGTTTGTGTTGCCAGTACACATCACCTTCTACAAGATGTACTCGTCGTTTGTGTTGCCAGTACACATCACCTTCTACAAGATGTACTCGTCCTTTGTGTTGCCAGTACACATCACCTTCTACAAGATGTACTCGTTGTTTGTGTTGCCAGTACACATCACCTTCTACCAGATGTTTGGGCATTTGTGTTGCCAGTACACATCACCTTCTACAAGATGCACTTGTCATTTGTGTTGCCAGTACACATCACCTTCTACAAGATGTACTCGTCGTTTGTGTTGCAAGTACACATCACCTTCTACAAGATGTACTCGTTCTTTGTGTTGCCAGTACACATCACCTTCTACAAGATGTACTCGTTGTTTGTGTTGCCAGTACACATCACCTTCTACCAGATGTTTGGGCGTTTGTGTTGCCAGTACACATCACCTTCTACAAGATGCACTTGTCGTTTGTGTTGCCAGTACACATCACCTTCTACAAGATGTACTCGTCGTTTGTGTTGCCAGTACACATCACCTTCTACAAGATGTACTCGTCCTTTGTGTTGCCAGTACACATCACCTTCTACAAGATGTACTCGTTGTTTGTGTTGCCAGTACACATCACCTTCTACCAGATGTTTGGGCGTTTGTGTTGCCAGTACATATCACCTTCTTCAAGATGCACTTGTCGTTTGTGTTGCCAGTACACATCACCTTCTACAAGATGTACTCGTCTTTTGTGTTGCCAGTACACATCACCTTCTACAAGATGTTTGGGTCGTTTGTGTTGCCAGTACACATCACCTTCTACAAGATGTTTGGGCCATTTGTGTTGCCAGTACACATCACCTTCTACCAGATGTACTCGTCGTTTGTGTTGCCAGTACACATCACCTTCTACAAGATGTTTGGGTCGTTTGTGTTGCCAGTACACATCACCTTCTACAAGATGTTCGGGCCGTTAGTGACAGCCCAATATGGCTGCCAGGACATGTTCTGGGAAGTCAAGATGGCCGGCAGGATGATGACAACATCACCATCGAGCACTGAATGGTCAATTACAATGGGGGGCTACTACCAGTACGCAATAGGTCTCTATGCGTATGAAATGGTCATACACATACACGCGCGCTTTAACTAAAGGTACAGTTAGACACGCAGTGCACAAGCAGTCTGTCTATTGAAGTCATGGCAGTAAGTAGAACAATTGCATGGCTCGGGACACAGACATACACTTGGGCATGTTTCCTTAGTGACTCAATGAGTATGCTCAGGAAGATAGAGATGGGGTGGGTCCGAAGACAGTGGTTAGTGTCTCTGGAGAGGTAACGGCTGGCAACGATTAGTTTCTTTTTCGTGCCAGGGCATACTGGTGTGCAAGGAAATGAGCGGGCTTACAGGCCTGCGGGATATACTGAATGCTCAACGAGAAGTAAGTCGTTTGCGAGAACCAAGTGATGACTGTGAATCTACAACCATGGTCAGACTGGGAGAACAGAAAGTTAAAAGAGCTGTGGCCAAACAAGAACACAATGCAGGAAGGTGCAATAGATTTACTGAGGAGGGGATCCAAGCAGGACCGTGCAGTAAATTTTCTCACTATAATGCCACTCTTCGAAGGGGCGCGCCTTGAAGCGTTGCGTAAAGTTTTTAATTCATCATCATTATCTCATCATCATCTGCCGTCAAGCGTCGTGGGGAGGATTAATTTGCGCTCACGAGCCCGATGGGCAGCACTGGATAGTGTCATTCCCTGTGATTGTACAATGTCTTTAATGTCGTCAATCCATTTTCTTCTTGGACGTCCTCTTGGTCTCGTCTCAGATGATCTTTCATGTAAGGCCAGTGATAGTAGTTGATTGTGTTCATTCTAACGACATGGCCAAACCACTTGATCCACACAAGGTGTTGCTCCCACTGTCTTTCTGATAACATCATTTCTTACTGTAGCATAACGCTAACCACCATTATTCATTTACCAACACCTGCCGCAAAAAGAGGAAACAACATTAAAAGAAATTGACTTCACAACCGCAAACGGAGACTAGGACTTAAAACTTAACATCGAAACTGGAACTGCATAAGTGACAGATGACGTGGATTCTTAGAAAGATTGCATCAGACAAAGCTCGGAAGACCATTGGACGAAAAGGGACATGTGACCCGCTTTCGCGCCAAAGCATGATTAGCATATGGTAATATTTCATCAGAAATGTTAATAAGCGCGCACTCTTGCAAAAACATGCCTGGCGAATAGACGTCAGAAATTGTGTGACCAAATTTTCAATTAGAGGAGGCAGAATGTCTGGATCCCAGGTGAGCTTGTTAGGCCTTAGATGAAACTGATAACCAGATGTGTCAAGTGTCAAAAGAATGGTATCCAGTGTTTGTAATGTCAATTGAAATGTATTATTATTAATTAAAACCTCTGAAATGTAAAAATGCTCGACTGTAGATTCTAACGACGCAGAGCCGTTCCCGGGCAAAATGACTCTCCAATATTCTCTTCGATGAAAACTGCAATCTCTGATATTCTTAGAGATAATTATTAACTTTAAGAAGTGCATTATACTACTACATTCTATTCTGAACAACTGTACGAAGTGATGATTCTAAAGCAATCTTGTGCATTTCACCAGAAACACTGATAAAAGATGCTATCACTACCTACAGCTGAAATGACAGTTCGTGTACTAGAATAAGTGCCTTGTTCTAAAACAGACTTATCTATGCCTATTTACGATCTAGAAAGCTGAGAGAGAAATCAAATCTTTCCTTTCTGCTTCATCTATTGAGGAAATAGGGTTTGATGGAACTAATATTTATATTTATGTCAAATTTAATTGGATAAAGGCACACATGAACTGCATTACATGAGAAAGTTGTGCTTCGCGGAAACCATCACGCGCAGTGAACTTAACTCATTACTCAACAACAACAGATAATGGGAGAGAGTTATTTGACACAAGAAGAAGAAGAAGAAGAAGTTAATTGGGAAAACACAGAGAATTAATTATACACGCGATAACCACCACTGAGTGGAAGAAATGTTATAAATGTATGTCATTTATTTACATGCATCTTGACATATTCTCACTCTTGTCACTGTCTTACTGTACACGTTCACTGACCCCAGGTCAAATGAGAACTTACATACAGCAGGAACAAGTTGATACAAGGCGTACACAGTGTGATAAACTCTGACCACCCCAAATTAACCCCACACTAGATTAGAGGGAAAAAAGGAGGGGAGGGGAACTAGTTCCTACTTCAGGAATTTAGATTTCTTCCGACCTACTTCTAGAATATTGTATTGGTAGGAATGTATATATTTATGTGAATATTCATCAGTGATCTTGGTGGCTACATACCAACAACCACCCAACACATCAGCAAACTAACCACCTAAATCAGACCTGAAAGAGGGAAGCCGAGAGAAAGAGATGAACCACAAGTGAGATGGAAGATGACTTGGCTATGAGCAAAGTATGGGGAGGCCTTCAGGGGAGCTATACGGGCAGACCTGAAGTGGATCCATCAGTCAATGGACCCTGGCTTACCTAATCTTCCAGTCACCAGGTTACCTTTCTAAATTGGTAGACACCACACCCAATTTCAGGAAACTGATAGTTAATTGTTGAATTACCATCACACTTGATATGTACAACATCAAAATGTTTACTATGTTTCACACTTGTTGACATCTCATATATTGATGCTTGATTGATTGTCTGGGACAATGGTCCAATGTGCAACTTTTCTATTATCTTGTGTAAATCACAATAGAGATGTATGTACTGACCAGAAGGCTCAGGCCCAGTCAATAAATGATTAACATGAATTGACCTTCTGTTAATTTATCAGTTCAAACCTATCTGTGAGTCAACAACTTCTTTGTACATCATGTTGTCAGAATCTAATGTGATTGATTATGTGTTTGACTGTTTAAAAATAAATTAACTCATAATGACTTACTGAATGGGGAAATAAAAAGACTCTAGATCTATCAACTGCTCAACATCCATGTTTTCTTCATCTAAATCAGGCTGAGAAAATTCTCCAGACTTTCCTCAGATTTGATAAAATAAAAGGGGGCTCCAGAGCTAAAGAATCCTTGGAGAAGGGGCAGAATCCCAGTTAGTAATCATTATTCTCACCAGGGCCATAATCTATATCTCCTAGACATATTTAATAGAACGAGGCCTGCAGATAACTCAAGGTTCATATTCTGGGGTTATTGAAGATAGAAGAGGATGGGGCTCTACTTCTTTTGTTAGAGATGGGGCATGCACTACAGTGATCTCCCACTCCCTTCAAAAATATATGACACTTACTCGGGAATCGGATTGTTAAGTTGGCAGCTCTCCTCAAGCATCTCATCTCGCAGGTGTTGATTTTGCGAAAGTGTGACTTTGATAAAGTTCAAGTTTAAGATTGGTAGCATAGGGTTGGTGTGAATATGCTGTTTATTTTATGTCTAGCTTTGCGGACATGGGTATACTTGGATGTTTCAGTAAGGGTTACAGTTGATATGTAAGTGCAGTAGCTTTTTGGCATCTGATTTCGATTTCTCTGTCCAATCTGCCATCTTCTGTGATCATACTTCCAAGATATTTGAATTCTTTAACCTGTTTCCGAGTTGTGCTACTTATCTGTATACTTAGTGGGCCAGGCGATCTAACTTGCATTACTTCGGTTTTAGTTTGAATTATTGAATGGTTCAAAATGATTTTGCTGCTTATGCCGCCCCCTTGTAAATCACAAGCAGCCACTAAATGATGGACTTGATTGTAACGCCCTGTAATAGACATGCAACTGTCTAACTATATATATATATATATATATATATATATATATATATATATATATATATATATATATATATATATATATATATATATATATATATATATATATATATATATATATATATATAGTCAGTTAAAATAATAGTTCCAAATGTTTGTTCCCAATTCCTCGTGTACCTTCAGACTACCTAGCTGATGACTGACACATGTCAAGTCCCCAAACATGTCTACTTAGTTATACAGAACCCATTCTCACGCCATTGGGCCTAATGTGCACATTATGCTGGACCAAATACAGGCTGTGGATGATAAGGTTAGTACATTGGTGACTCCGCATCTTGCAGTCCATTTTCTGGTGCCGCTTTTGTGATATTGCGTAGATCCAAAATAGACAATGACAGGAAAATAGAAAAGAAAACTCACAACAGAAATGAGATTCACTAGAAGAGTTCTGAATGTATCAAGAATATTTTTTTTAAATATCCTTTTACAGGACATCGCTGTCAACACCAGCATCTTGCAGCTGTATGTTGATTTCCTGGCAAGATTACGCTCAGTAGTTTGCCATTTCTTTCTGTGCGGCCGGCTCACATACCCCGTAAGTTACCGATGCGATTCGAACCACTGCTGATTCTCACCGTCATCACGTTACTTACGAGAGTATACGAGATTACGGAGAAAAGTCATAACCTCTAAGCCACGAAGCTGGCATCAAGAATATAGAACATCAGAAATGAAGAAATCAGGACTAAAGTAGGGGATATAACTGCGCTAGATTTTATAAGAAGGCAGTAAGTCGAATGTTTTGACCATGTAACCTAGGTTACCAACCTAAAGTATCCCGCAACAAACAGTGCTGTACAGACCAAATGGAAGCAGAGGAAGAGGCCGACCACGTAAACGATGAACAGAGGGAATAACAGAGTCCATGGGAATATCGATACATAAAGCTCATTTACATAAACGGGCACTCTGCCGCTGATTATACTTCACCTCGACACCGCAAGGTACAAGAGGAACAAGATGAGATAAAAGCCAGAAGCCATACGGTTGAAAATATAATCCATCATAAAGACCACGTGACGGGTAAGAAAGTGCATAACCGATGAATTATCACAGGTCGTCGAGGCTCACTACCTTTCGGCACACACACACATGTTTAAACGTTAGTTGCATATCCTTTAAGCGGCGTCGCAGTCAACCCCAGTATTGTTCAGTTGTTTGTGATTTCGTGGCAAGTTTCACTAGTTTGTCATTGCTTTCTGAACGACGGGAACTCATAACATTGTCTGAAAACCAACGCAATGCGGTCTGCTGTCAAATCCCCAGCAACTATGTTTAGAACGCCGTGTGCGTGATTACGAATTGCGCCCGTAGCCTCTTCGCCACAGAGCCGGAAATTAAAATGTAGACTCCCATAACTCCTGGCTCTGTCCGGGGCTCACTTTGAGAATCGCTGGTCTAGACCGTTAACTACAGCAAGAGTGCATTCACAATAGTATGCCGGGCACTGAGGTGGCTGACCCCTTCCCCCCGCTGCCACAGACGCTACTTTCTGCCCGATGCTTCTTGCAGCCAGCTTGTTTCTGTGACCATGGCTAGACACCTGAGTCAGTCTTGACAACTGCTGTCGTCTTAAAATACAGAGCCTTGTCATTGTCGGCACTTGTAAACACGAGTTTGCGTAATGCCCATTCCATCACTCCCAATTAGTGCCTGGCAGATGTGTATATATGTCAAGCGTCCGCTCGTCAACGTTCCATCAGCTGTCCGTTCATTGCTCTGCGAGCAGACATCAGCTATGAATAATTGCGGCGTTTCTGTAGCGTAATTGTCTGCTGTTCTTTCACCGTTTGTCTGCTAATCGTTTATTTAATGCTGGCAACGATGAAACGCAATAGCAGCACAATACGTGCATGTTGTAACTGCAGGAGACAATGTGATGACTGTACCGCGCGACGTGTACGCGGTTCTACTCAAATCAACCGAGGTTCGATTAAAAGACAACAAGCTGTCGTTTTACACTTTAGCACCATTGCTGATGTTTGTCGGGAGAGTTTAAATAAGAGCTGAGGGAAACGCCGCTTGTCAAAGCTTACGTCATGCACTCTGCAGGCTTGGGTTTTTAGTTTCACTTAGTAACCCTGATGAATAAACACATACCTCTTGCCTTAGATCAGAATCTCGATCATATGATGCTGGGGAAGTCAGCGTGGCCGAATGGATAAGAGCGCATGCACTTAAACTTTCGCTGTGCTGATACCGAGGTAGCGGGTGCAACCCCTTCATTGTCAGTTGTCTAAAATATTGACTGCTCGTCCTTGACTTGGGGAAGTAAGAGTGGGCTCGCCTGATGGCGGGGGATACTGGTAATAGGGAAAGCTAATACACTCGCTAAAATCAGTCTAGAGCACTCCTTAACAGTGGCAGATACTATAGTGCGTTCACAAATGTTTGCCCTGGTATAAAAATCCATAACTCAGTAACCAACTGAGGGAAAATTATGAGATTTAGCATATACCCTTATCATTATGTACACCCAACAAATAAATCTTTGTTCAGGAGATTGTACAGCAGATCTCAATGTTTGTTTATATGTGGTTTATAGTTTTTAGATCCGATATGAAGTACATATTATGAAATGTATTACATATTCATATGGAAACATCAATGTGCAATAATGAATATTCTCAGTGGAGCACGGGAATTTCCTTATGAGAAGCAAGTCACAAAGAGTAGTGGTTCTCACTCTGTGGAGAATTTCAGCCCCCCCCCCCCCCGGTCATATTATAGTTCGGCAGAGGAGGAAGCTCTGCTAGCGTTGGCTGGTTCATTCAAATGTCCAAGGGGATGATGATAACCTAGGGGATCCCTAGATCAACCGTCAGTGCCTGCGGGGCGACACACTACATCCAAAAATCATCACAGCAACGCAAAGGACGTGCACTCAGGAAATCACCGTAGAATCATGATCAGATGATTTTTATTTCATCAGGAGGTTATGTTAGAACACGGTTGACAAGTACACCACCCAGCCGGCAGCACTCAGGCCTTTCTACCTTTCACTGGGTGCAGCGCACTCCCGCCACAACCCTCACTATCATTCCTCTCTTAGTGTCCGTGTTGTGGTCACGTACCCCTTGGTGTGTGTGTCTGGAGACTGGTGCTAACGTCCACCGCCAGTCAAGCCATCAGGATCTCCCAGCATGGTCGGTCCGCGTTCGAGACTAAGTGGCCGTCCTAAAATGACTCAGCACCTGAGATCGATGTCTGGCGTTTGAGGAGTGTTGTGGCTAATCGTAGATGTGTACGTTTGAGTGGACTATTAGTTGTCAATCGGTGAGAGTGTTAGAGCGTCCTAGTGAATCGTCTGTACTGGTGTACGTGTAGCGCTGCGGTGTGTCTGCTCTGGATGAAGGCTGAAGCTAAAGTGTGTCTAAGTGACAGTCGTGTTGTTAATCAACGCGACTTAGTGACGTAGCGTTCATCATGCTACTCGGTGCTTTATTTTGCTATTATCTATTTTTGTTCACTGATGTGTGTGCACATCAGTTCACACTCTACACGCCTGTCATTTACTATATGACACCTCCCAACTGGGGAATTTTAGGGTTTCCGGGGTGGGGGGGGGGGGGGGGGTTAAGATTATTTCTAGATCGTGTTAATACAAGAACTGATTACTTGATATTGTTTTTGCTTCCATATTTTGCAGTTCTGTACTTCTTGCCCTTCTGAAATTCGTTTTATAACGTAAGAAGACCCGCAAATCACGTTTTATGTAGACGTCTATACTTGTTCTAATAAGTGTTATTAAATTTAGCTTCCATGTTTACCTATACTGTGTAGGGGAGGGGGATTTATAGGGAGGAAATACGAAAGGGGGAAATGGTGACATTCTGAACATTTGGTGAAGGCGTGCATGGGCCAAAAAAGGTTGAGAACCACTGACATAGAGGAACGGAAGTGTTCAGAGGTCGTTACTCGAACTGACGTGCATTACTGTAAAACAAGTTTGTTAGCGTGAATTCAATAAATTTTCATCAAAACATTAAACATAATTTGGCCGCTTTCCATGATTTCATTGCATTTTGAGCTATCAAAGACATATTCCTTGAATGGGAGTAAATACAAGACGGCAGGACAATTTTCACAACGATGCAACAGATACTTTCAAAAACAAAAAAATAAACCTGAATTAGGGCAAACATTTGTGAACTTACTATAGAAGTTAAAATTAGTTGTACATCCTTTACATGACATCGCAGTCAACCCCAGCATATTTGGCTGTTCGTGATCTCTTCTGAACTACTATAGAAGTAGTAGTAGGTAAATGGACTACGCTGGAGTCGAGAGTGAGCGAACGCAAAACAAAAAGAAAATCCGATGCTACAGCATGTACGTCGATTGCGTCCTGAACAGTGATCTCATCTATTCTGTGAAAGTGCTGTAGGGACTTCCTCCACACACGGTACCAAAGTACCCTCTTCACGAGAACTGTGTTGCAATGGTTTTCTTCTACTCTTTAAGCTCACAAGCCAACGGAGTGCGCAAAACCAGCAATGGAACTTCACATCTGCGGATAAACATAACTGGGCACAACCCACGCGGACTGGTTATCGTTAGGCCTAGGTCGTAAGATTTCCCCATTTGTTTATTTTAGGTATCTCGTGGTCGACAGACTTCAGTTCACTGAGCACGCGGATTATCTCAAGTTAATTGAGTATGAATATTCGATGATACAAAGAAAACAGCAAACAAGAAGCTGACAGATTCAGCTTTGAAAGAACACCGTCAAAAAGTAACACAAGTTGCGCGAGTGCCTTTATTGAAAAAAAATAATTAGTCGCTATAGCCTAGGCCAGGTAGACCAGCCTAGAAGAGATGGAGAGACAAATTAGAATCTAAGAACAAGTACAGGGATGGAAGACACCGATTACTTGATGACTTTTAGAGCACTAACGAATTATATGGTTCGGTAATTTAGCCTAAATGGAACAAGATCAACCAGCTCTACGTGAGAACAACGGGATACAAGGCGAGATGACTACCCAGGAAGAGATGGCTACATGAAGTAAATTAAAAAAAACTTTGATTAAATCAAATATGGCAGTAGCACTCGTAACAAGACACGCAAAAAACAGAACATTACATCTACCATCTCTCTGCGGCGCTTCACAGCAAAGATAATAGGACAACAGAAGATGACGAGCAATAAATTGCTGACTCTTTTGATAAATAACCCACCTGGCTAAAAAAGATAACTAACACATATGGCTAAACAACAGGTGACCGTTTGTTTTTATCTCAATTCGTCACAACTCATTATATTTGACCTCGAGATATTCGGATAACTCGACAGCTGGTTCTGACCTGAAGTGGCAATGACAGGATCAGGTCAGGGTCACGAGAACATAATCTCATGTTGCTATTGTTTGTATATCAGCTCCTGACATGTGTACCGCCTCCTTCAACGAAAGTACATGTCATAACTAGATTATATATGTCTCTTTGTCTGTCTATGTCTGCGTGTCTGTCTATGTCTGCCTGTCTATGTCTGTCTGTGTCTTTCTGTCTATGATAGTCTGTATATGTCTGTCTATGAAAGTATGTCTATGTCTATCTATATTTGCCTGTCTATGTCTGTCTATGTTTGTCTGTTCATGAAAGTCTGAATAGGTTTGTTGTCTATGAAAGTCGTCTATGTTTGTCTTTGTCTGTCTGTCTATATATGTCTGTCTATGTCTGTCTGTGTCTGCCTATGTCTGTCTATGTCTATCTGTCTATTTATGTCTGTCTATGAAAGTCTGTCTATGTCTGTCTGGCTATGTCTGTCTGCCTATGTCTCTCTCTGTCTATGTCTGTCTGTCTATGTCTTTCTGTCTGTGTCTGTCTATGTCTGCCTTTTGTGGCTTCTCCCACATTCGGGTTCCTATAATATGAAAGAAACTCGAGAGATGTCACAAATGCTGACATCAGCTAATATAATAACTGAAAACGTCCCGGCCACGAACAGACACGTCCTCCAGTATTGATGAAACTCTGTCTGCGGACAATCTGCGTATGGCGTCTGAGACAGGTTCACCTCTTCACCTCGGGTCATGATGAAAATGTGGGTCATCGATTATTGATTGCATGCACTTCCCTGGATGTAATCATTTGAGGCATTGTTATTATACCTCTTTCTTATCTCTGAATCTCAGCAAGGCGCAGCCATGAATCAATTATCCCCCCCCCACACACACACACACACACACAAGCGCGCGCGCACGCACGCATACACGCACTCACACACACGCACACACACGCGCGCGCATACACACACGCAACACTTGCAAAACGCATGCGCACACACACTCACTCGCACACACACACACAGATACACACACACTCACACACACACACACACACACGCACACACTCTCACACACTCACTCTCACACACATACATACTCACACTCACTCACACACACACTCACACACACACTCACACACACACAAACACTCACTCACACACACACTCACAAATACACGCGTGTGTTATTGAGAGACAGAGAGCATATGAGATATGCTTTTCTGTCCTGTTACTTTAACTCATTCAATCCCAATTCTTACTTTTAAATACACTGTCCGAACTGTTACGTTACTAACCAATTCTAACTGTTTTCCTTTTTGTTTTACTTTAACTAATACTTAACATCAGTTGGAAAATGCATAATATAGACTACGTGCAGAATCATCATCATCATCATCATCATCATCATCATCATCATCATCATTATCATCATCATCAACGAGATGATGCATGCCAACCACAGCACGATGATCCCTCTCTAGCTGTGCATGGCAACCACGGCACGATGATCCCTCTCTCTCTCTCTCTCTCTAGCTGTGCATGGCAACCACGGCACGATGATCACTCTCTAGCTATGCATGGCAACCACGGCACGATGATCCCTCTCTAGCTGTGCATGGCAACCACGGCACGATGATCCCTCTCTCTCTAGCTGTGCATGGCAACCACGGCACGATGATCCCTCTCTCATCCGTGCATGCCAAAAAGAGCACGATGATCTCGCTCTCTAGCTCTATGCCAACCAGAGCACGATGATCCCTCCCTATCTGTGCATGCCAACCACAGCACGATAATCCCTCTCTAACTGTGCATGCCAACCACAGCACGATGATCCCACTCTAACTGTGCATACCAACCACAGCACGATGATCCCTCTCTAACTGTGCATGCCAACCACAGCACGATGATCCCTCTCTAACTGTGCATGCCAACCACAGCACGATGATCCCTCTCTAACTGTGCATGCCAACCACAGCACAATGATCCCTTTCTAACTGTGCATGCCAACCACAGCACGATGATCCCTCTCTAACTGTGCATGCCAACCACAGCACGATGATCCCTCTCTATCTGTGCATGCCAACCACAGCACAATTATCCCTCTCTAACTGTGCATGCCAACCACAGCACAATGATCCCTCTCTCTCTAACTGTGCATGCCAACCACAGCACGATGATCCCTCTCTAACTGTGCATGCCAACCACAGCACGATGATCCCTCTCTATCTGTGCATGCCAACCACAGCACGATGATCCCTCTCTCTAACTGTGCATGCCACTCACAGCACGATGATCCCTCTCTCTAACTGTGCATGCCAACCACAGCTCGATGATCCCTCTCTCTAACTGTGCATGCCAACCACAGCACGATGATCCCTCTCTCTAACTGTGCATGCCAACCACAGCACGATGATCCCTCTCTATCTGTGCATGCCAACCACAGCACGATGATCCCTCTCTCTCTACCTGTGCATGCCAACCACAGCACGATGATCCCTCTCTAACTGTGCATGCCAACCACAGCACGATGATCCCTCTCTCTAAGCTGTGCATACCAACCACAGCACGATGATCCCTCTCTAACTGTGTCATGCCAACCACAGCACGATGATCCCTCTTTAACTGTGCATGCCAACCACAGGACGATGATCCCTCTCTAACTGTGCATGCCAACCACAGCACGATGATCCCTCTCTCTAACTGTGGCATGCCAACCACAGCACGATGATCCCTCTCTATCTGTGCATGCCAACCACAGCACGATGATCCCTCTCTCTCTACCTGTGCATGCCAACCACCAGCACGATGATCCCTCCTCTAACTTGCATGCCAACCACAGCACGATGATCCCTCTCTATCTGTGCATGCCAACCACAGCACAATTATCCCTCTCTAACTGTGCATGCCAACCACAGCACAATGATCCCTCTCTCTCTAACTGTGCATGCCAAACCACAGCACGTATGATCCCTCTCTAAACTGTGCATGCCAACCACAGCACGATGATCCCTCTCTATCTGTGCATGCCAACCACAGCACGATGATCCCTCTCTCTAACTGTGCATGCACTCACAGCACGATGATCCCTCTCTCTAACTGTGCATGCCAACCACAGCTCGATGATCCCTCTCTCTAACTGTGCATGCCAACACAGCACGATGATCCCTCTCTACTAAACTGTGCATGCCAACCACAGCACGATGATCCCTCTCTATCTGTGCATGCCAACCACAGCACGATGATCCCTCTCTCTCTACCTGTGCATGCCAACCACAGCACGATGATCCCTCTCTAACTGTGCATGCCAACCACAGCACGATGATCCCTCTCTCTAACTGTGCATACCAACCACAGCACGATGATCCCTCTCTAACTGTGCATGCCAACCACAGCACGATGATCCCTCTTTAACTGTGCATGCCAACCACAGGACGATGATCCCTCTCTAACTGTGCATGCCAACCACAGCACGATGATCCCTCTCTCTAACTGTGCATGCCAACCACAGCACGATGATCCCTCTCTATCTGTGCATGCCAACCACAGCACGATGATCCCTCTCTCTCTACCTGTGCATGCCAACCACAGCACGATGATCCCTCTCTAACTGTGCATGCCAACCACAGCACGATGATCCCTCTCTCTAACTGTGCATACCAACCACAGCACGATGATCCCTCTCTAACTGTGCATGCCAACCACAGCACGATGATCCCTCTTTAACTGTGCATGCCAACCACAGGACGATGATCCCTCTCTAACTGTGCATGCCAACCACAGCACGATGATCCCTCTCTCTAACTGTGCATGCCAACCACAGCACGATGATCCCTATCTATCTGTGCATGCCAACCACAGCACGATGATCCCTCTCTCTAGTTGTGCATACCAACCACAGCACCATGATCCCTCTCTAACTGTGCATGCCAACCACAGCACGATGATCCCTCTCTAACTGTGCATGCCAACCACAGAACGATGATCCCTCTCTCTAACTGTGCATGCCAACCACAGCACGATGATCCCTCTCTAACTGTGCATGCCAACCACAGCACGATGATCCCTCTCTATCTGTGCATGCCAACCACAGCACGATTATCCCTCTCTAACTGTGCATGCCAACCACAGCACGATGATCCCTCTCTAACTGTGCATGCCAACCACAGCACGATGATCTTTCTCTATCTGTGCATGCCAACCACAGCACAATGATCCCTTTCTCTATCTGTGCATGCCAACCACAGCACAATGATCCCTTTCTCTATCTGTGCATGCCAACCACAGCACAATGATCCCTCTCTCTAACTGTGCATGCCAACCACAGCACCATGATCCCTTTCTCTATCTATGCATGCCAACCACAGCATGATGATCCCTCTCTCTAACTGTGCATGCCAACCACAGCACGATGATCCCTCTCTCTCTCTCTCTCTCTAACTGTGCATGCCAACCACAACACGATGATCCCTCTCTCTAACTGTGCATGCCAACCACAACACGATGATCCCTCTCTCTAACTGTGCATGCCAAGCACAGCGCGATGATCCCTCTTTCTAACTGTGCATGCCAACCACAGCACGATGAATCCTCTCTAACTGTGCATGCCAACCACAGCACCATGATCCCTTTCTCTATCTGTGCATGCCAACCACAGCACGATGATCCCTCTCTCTAACTGTGCATGCCAACCACAGCACCATGATCCCTTTCTCTATCTGTGAATGCCAACCACAGCACGATGAATCCTCTCTAACTGTGTATGCCAACCACAGCACCATGATCCCTTTCTCTATCTGTGCATGCCAACCACAGCACGATGATCCCTCTCTCTAACTGTGCATGCCAAGCACAGCGCGATGATCCCTCTTTCTAACTGTGCATGCCAAACACAGCACGATGAATCCTCTCTAACTGTGCATGCCAACCACAGCACCATGTTCCCTTTCTCTATCTGTGCATGCCAACATCATGCCAACCACAGCACGATGATCCCTCTCTCTAACTGTGCATGCCAACCACAGCACGATGATCCCTCTCTCTAACTGTGCATGCCAACCACAGCACCATGATCCCTTTCTCTATCTGTGCATGCCAACCACAGCACAATGATCCCTCTCTCTAACTGTGCATGCCAAGCACAGCGCGATGATCCCTCTTTCTAACTGTGCATGCCAACAACAGCACCACGATCCCTTTCTCTAACTGTGCATGCCAACCACAGGACGATGATCCCTCTCTAACTGTGCATACCACCCACAGCACGATGATCCCTCTCTCTAACTGTGCATGCCAACCACAGCACGATGATCCCTCTCTCTAACTGTGCATGCCAACCACAGCACCATGATCCCTTTCTCTATCTGTGCATGCCAACCACAGCACGATGATCCCTCTCTCTAACTGTGCATGCCAAGCACAGCACGATGATCCCTCTCTCTAACTGTGCATGCCAACCACAGCACCATGATCCCTTTCTCTATCTGTGCATGCCAACCACAGCACCATGATCCCTTTCTCTAACTGTGCATGCCAACCACAGCACGATGATCCCTCTCTCTAACTGTGCATGCCAACCACAGCACCATGATCCCTTTCTCTAACTGTGCATGCCAACCACAGCACGATGATCCCTCTCTCTAACTGTACGTGCCAACCACAGCACGATGATCCCTCTCTCTAACTGTGCATGCCAACCACAGCACCATGATCCATTTCTCTAACTGTGCATGCCAACCACAGCACAATGATTCCTCTCTAACTGTGCATGCCAACCATAGCACCATGATCCCTTTCTCTAACTGTGCATGCCAACCACAGGACGATGATCCCTCTCTAACTGTGCATGCCAACCACAGCACGATGATCCCTCTCTCTAACTGTGCATGCCAACCACAGCACCATGATCCCTTTCTCTATCTGTGCATGCCAACCACAGCACGATGATCCCTCTCTCTAACTGTGCATGCCAAGCACAGCACGATGATCCCTCTCTCTAACTGTGCATGCCAACCACAGCACCATGATCCCTTTCTCTATCTGTGCATGTCAACCACAACACGATGATCCCTCTCTCTAACTGTGCATGCCAACCACAGCACGATGATCCCTCTCTAACTGTGCATGCCAACCACAGCACGATGATCCCTCTCTAACTGTGCATGCCAACCACAGCACGATGATCCCTCTCTCTAACTGTGCATACCAACCACAGCACGATGATCCCTCTCTCTAACTGTGCATGCCAACCACAGCACGATGATCCCTCTCTAACTGTGCATGCCAACCACAGCCCGATGATCCCTCTCTCTAACTGTGCATGCCAACCACAGCACGATGATCCCTCTCTAACTGTGGATGCTAACCACAGCACGATGATCCCTCTCTATCTGTGCATGCCAACCACAGCACGATGATCCCTCTCTAACTGTGCATGCCAACCACAGCACGATGATCCCTCTCTCTAACTGTGCATACCAACCACAACACGATGATCCCTCTCTAACTGTGCATGCCAACCACAGCACGATGATCCCTCTCTCTAACTGTGCATGCCAACCACAGCACGATGATCCCTCTCTCTAACTGTGCATGCCAACCACAGCACGATGATCCCTCTATCTAACTGTAGATGTCAACCACAGCAAGATGATCCCTCTCTCTAACTGTGCATGCCAACCACAGGACGATGATCTCACTCTCTAGCAGTGCGAGCCCACCATGGCACGATGATCTGGGCAGCAGATATTTTTGGCTGCCTATCCCATGTCGTACATCGATAAATTCCAGACGGAGCCGTGTTTTTTTAGCCAACTGTATGCTTTTACAGCCGCTTGTCTAGCTAGTGGATCAGACCGGCAACATCTTGTATGGGTCGGCTGCACTTGAAAAAACACAAGATAGGAAATGTGAATATATATATATGAATATCGACATATTGCATGTGTGTCAGCAGATAGAAAATATTATACCAAAGAAACCCCGTTTATATTTGAGTAAAGATACGTTTGGGATATCGTGTGAGGCCCGACCAGATAGCATCGGACTTGATAGGGTTCTTTATTTTGGCAGACAAATAAATCTTTGCTAATTATTATATGATCCTGGAGGTCAGCATTGCCGAATGGCTAAGATCCCTCGTTCTTAAACTTCCTGTATGCTGAATATTACTTGTCTGTATGTAGTATAATTAGTCTGTAATATAATAATCGGTAATCTAATTAGTTAGTTTGTTAGTCGACAGATCATCCTCATTGCACATCGAACCATTCAGTCCATAAGTGCTGTATACTGATTATTAGTTGTCTGTAATATAATTAGTCTGTAATATGATAGTCGATAATATAAGTTTGTTAGTTAGTTAGTCGACAGATCATCCTCATTGCACATCGAACCATTCAGTCCATAAGTGCTTGGATCCCCTCCTCAGTAAATCCCGCAGCGTGTAGCGGCTCACGACACCATTTCTGTGTTGGTTTATTACTCTTCTTTGGCTTCCTGCGTGGTGTTCTTGTTTGGCCATGTCTATTTTAACTTGCTGTTCTCGCATCCTGACCATGGTTGTAGATTCCCAGCCATCGCTTAGTTCTCATAAACGACTTACTTCTCGTAGAGCATTCAGAATGTCAACCTGGTCCATGGCTCGTCCGCCTTCCATGGTAGCCCTAACCGCAAGCCTGTCAGCCTGCTCATTCCCTTGTACATCCGCATGCCCTGGCACGAAGATGAAACTAATCTTTGCCAGTCGAGACAGCTCCAGAGACAGCAGCCACTCTCTTCGGGCCCACCCCATCTCTATCACCCTGAGCATACTCATTGAGTCACTAAGGACACATGCCCGATTGAATGTCTGTTTCTCGAGCAAATGTTATTGCTTTACTTACTGCCATGACTTCCATAGTCAGGCTGCTTGTGGTCAAAGCAAAGGTGCCAGACTCTTCCTTTACACTTTTCCCTCCGGCCTGAGCCGTAAAGGCCCATGAACTTCTCACTCCTCGGATGACCGACCCATCCATGTAAACGACAGCATCATCCTCTAACGAATTCTCGAAGATCAGAGCCTGTACTTTCGCCTCCACAGCGCTGGATTTTCTTGTCTGTATTTGTAGTATAAGTAAGTAGGCGGTAATATGCGTAGTCCGTAATATAAATAGTCTGTGATATTTAACTTAAATCTGTTGTGAAATACTATACATGAGATCAAGTTTATTTTTTGTTTCTATGATAGAGGGTTTAGCCCCTATACCGGCCAACTGGACCAAAAATTGACATCTCGTCTTTGACTTGGGGATGTAAATAACAAGTAACTCAGAAGTTGGGGTGCGTTCGCCTGGTAGCGAAGGACACTGATAATAGGGAACACTAATCCATAGGCAAAAATCAGTTCACTGCTATATAAGTAGTAGCACGTTTATGGATTATGCTTGAGTTCAAAGCGAGCGAAGGCAAACAAACCAACAAACAACAACAACAACAACAACAACGACAACGACAACGACAACAACAACAACAACAACAACAACAACAACGACAACAACGACGACGACGACGACGCGACGACGACGACGACAATATAAACCTGATGTGAACCCCAACAGCTAGTCTTAAGAGCTATATTGAGCCAATCCTGATGTACGGAAATGAATCATAGACAACTAGCATACAAGTGAGGAATTATGTGGCAGCTGCAGAGAGTTATTTTAAAGAATAATGATGAAAACACGTGGACGGATAGACAGATATTGGCTGTCTAATACGTTGAGATGTCGGTTTGGACAGGAGGCAGGAGATGTCATTGTGGACACAGCGGGGGAAATACAGTTGGTAGGAGATGTCATTGTGGACACCGCGGGGGTAATACAGTGGGTAGGAGATGTCATTGTGGACTGGGCAGTGATAATACAGGGGGTAAGAGATGTCATTTTGGACACAGCGGGGGTAATACAGGCGGTAGGACATGTCATTGTGGACTCAGCGAAGGTAATACAGTGGGCAGGAGATGTCATTGTGGACACAGCGGGGGTAATACAGGGGGTAGGAGATGTCATTGTGGACTCAGCGGGGGTAATACAGGGGGCAGGAGATGTCATTGTGGACTGAGCGGTGGTAATACAGGGGGTAGGAGATGTCATTGTGGATTGAGCGGTGGTAATACAGGGGGTAGGATGATGTCATTGTGGACACAGCGGGGGTAATACAGGGGTAGGAGATGTCATTGTGGACTTGAGCGGTGGTAATACAGGGGGTAGGAGATGTCATTGTGGACTGAGCGGTGGTAATACAGGGGGTAGGAGATGTCATTGTGGACTGAGCGGTGGTAATACAGGGGGTAGGAGATGTCATTGTGGACACAGCGGTGGTAATACAGGGGGTAGGAGATGTCATTGTGGACTGAGCGGTGGTAATACAGGGGGTAGGAGATGTCATTGTGGACTGAGCGGTGGTAATACAGGGGGTAGGTGATGTCATTGTGGACTGAGCGGTGGTAATACAGGGGGTAGGAGATGTCATTGTGGACTGAGCGGTGGTAATACAGGGGGTAGGAGATGTCATTGTGGACTGAGCGGTGGTAATACAGGGGGTAGGAGATGTCATTGTGGACTGAGCGGTGGTAATACAGGGGGTAGGAGATGTCATTGTGGACTGAGCGGTGGTAATACAGGGGGTAGGAGATGTCATTGTGGACTGAGCGGTGGTAATACAGGGGGTAGGAGATGTCATTGTGGACTGAGCGGTGGTAATACAGGGGGTAGGAGATAGTCATTGTGGACACAGCGGTTGTAATACAGGGGGTAGGTGATGTCATTGTGGATTGAGCGGTGGTAATACAGGGGGTAGGAGATGTCATTGTGGACTGAGCGGTGGTAATACAGGGGGTAGGAGATATCATTGTGGACTGAGCGGTGGTAATACAGGGGGTAGGAGATGTCATTGTGGACTGAGCGGTGGTAATACAGGGGGTAGGAGATGTCATTGTGGACTGAGCGGTGGTAATACAGGGGGTAGGAGAGGTCATTGTGGACTAAGCGGGGGTAAAACAGGAGACAGGAAATGTCATTGTTGACTCAGCGGGAGAAATACAGGAGGCAGGAGATGTCATTGTGGACTCAGCAGTAGTAAGACAGTGTTATAGATGTCAATTTTGGCCCAGCAGTGGTAAGACAGAGTTGTAGGAGATGTCAGTTTTGATCCAGCAGTGGTAAGACAGTGTTGTAGGAGATGTCAGTTTTGGCCCAGCAGTGGTAAGACAGTGTTGCAGATGTCAGTTTTGGCCCAGCAATGGTAAGACAGTGTTGCAGATGTCAGTTTTGGCCCAGCAGTGGTAAGACAGTGTTGTAGGATATGTCAGTTTTGGCCCAGCAGTGGTAAGACAGTGTTGCAGATGTCAGTTTTGGCCCAGAAGTGGTAAGACAGTGTTGCAGATGTCAGTTTTGGCCCAGCAGTGGTAAGACAGTGTTGTATGAGATGTCAGTTTTGGCCCAGTAATGGTAAGACAGTGTTGCAGATGTCAGTTTTGGCCCAGCAATGGTAAGACAGTGTTGTAGGAGATGTCAGTTTTGGCCCAGCAGTGGTAAGACAGTGTTGTAGGAGATGTCAGTTTTGGCCCAGCAGTGGTAAGACAGTGTTGTAGGAGATGTCAGTTTTGGCCCAGCAGTGGTAAGACGGTGTTGCAGATGTCAGTTTTGGCCCAGCAGTGGTAAGACAGTGTTGTAGGAGATGTCAGTTTTGGCCCAGCAGTGGTAAGACCGTGTTGTAGGAGATGTCAGTTTTGGCCCAGCAGTGGTAAGACAGTGTTGCAGATGTCAATTTTGGCCCAGCAGTGGTAAGATAGTGTTGCAGATGTCAGTTTTGATCCAGCAGTGGTAAGACAGTGTTGTAGGAGATGTCAGTTTTGGCCCAGCAGTGGTAAGACAGTGTTGTAGGAGATGTAAGTTTTGGCCCAGCAGTGGTAAGAGTGTTGTAGGAGATGTCAGTTTTGGCCCAGCAGTGGTAAGACAGTGTTGCAGATGTCAGTTTTGATCCAGCAGTGGTAAGACAGTGTTGCAGATGTCAGTTTTGATCCAGCAGTGGTAAGACAGTGTTGCAGATGTCAGTTTTGATCCAGCAGTGGTAAGACAGTGTTGCAGATGTCAGTTTTGATCCAGCAGTGGTAAGACAGTGTTGCAGATGTCAGTTTTGGCCCAGAAGTGGTAAGACAGTGTTGCAGATGTCAGTTTTCGCCCAGCAGTGGTAAGACAGTGTTGTAGGAGATGTCAGTTTTGATCCAGCAGTGGTAAGACAGTGTTGTAGGAGATGTCAGTTTTGGCCCAGCAGTGGTAAGACAGTGTTGTAGGAGATGTCAGTTTTGATCCAGCAGTGGTAAGACAGTGTTGTAGGAGATGTCAGTTTTGATCCAGCAGTGGTAAGATAGTGTTGTAGGAGATGTCAGTTTTGGCCCAGCAGTGGTAAGACAGTGTTGCAGATGTCAGTTTTGGCCCAGCAGTGGTAAGACAGTGTTGCAGATGTCAGTTTTGGCCCAGCAGTGGTAAGATAGTGTTGCAGATGTCAGTTTTGATCCAGCAGTGGTAAGACATTGTTGTAGGAGATGTCAGTTTTGGCCCAGCAGTGGTAAGACAGTGTTGTAGGAGATGTCAGTTTTGATCCAGCAGTGGTAAGATAGTGTTGTAGGAGATGTCAGTTTTGGCCCAGCAGTGGTAAGACAGTGTTGCAGATGTCAGTTTTGGCCCAGCAGTGGTAAGACAGTGTTGCAGATGTCAGTTTTGGCCCAGCAGTGGTAAGATAGTGTTGCAGATGTCAGTTTTGATCCAGCAGTGGTAAGACAGTGTTGTAGGAGATGTCAGTTTTGGCCCAGCAGTGGTAAGACAGTGTTGTAGGAGATGTAAGTTTTGGCCCAGCAGTGGTAAGAGTGTTGTAGGAGATGTCAGTTTTGGCCCAGCAGTGGTAAGACAGTGTTGCAGATGTCAGTTTTGATCCAGCAGTGGTAAGACAGTGTTGCAGATGTCAGTTTTGATCCAGCAGTGGTAAGACAGTGTTGCAGATGTCAGTTTTGATCCAGCAGTGGTAAGACAGTGTTGCAGATGTCAGTTTTGATCCAGCAGTGGTAAGACAGTGTTGCAGATGTCAGTTTTGGCCCAGAAGTGGTAAGACAGTGTTGCAGATGTCAGTTTTCGCCCAGCAGTGGTAAGACAGTGTTGTAGGAGATGTCAGTTTTGATCCAGCAGTGGTAAGACAGTGTTTGTAGGAGATGTCAGTTTTGGCCCAGCAGTGGTAAGACAGTGTTGTAGGAGATGTCAGTTTTGATCCAGCAGTGGTAAGACAGTGTTGTAGGAGATGTCAGTTTTGATCCAGCAGTGGTAAGATAGTGTTGTAGGAGATGTCAGTTTGGCCCAGCAGTGGTAAGACAGTGTTGCAGATGTCAGTTTTGGGCCCAGCAGTGGTAAGACAGTGTTGCAGATGTCAGTTTTGGCCCAGCAGTGGTAAGATAGTGTTGCAGATGTCAGTTTTGATCCAGCAGTGGTAAGACATTGTTGTAGGAGATGTCAGTTTTGGCCCAGCAGTGGTAAGACAGTGTTGTAGGAGATGTCAGTTTTGATCCAGCAGTGGTAAGACAGTGTTGTAGGAGATGTCAGTTTTGATCCAGCAGTGGTAAGATAGTGTTGTAGGAGATGTCAGTTTTGGCCCAGCAGTGGTAAGACAGTGTTGCAGATGTCAGTTTTGGCCCAGCAGTGGTAAGACAGTGTTGCAGATGTCAGTTTTGGCCCAGCAGTGGTAAGATAGTGTTGCAGATGTCAGTTTTGATCCAGCAGTGGTAAGACAGTGTTGTAGGAGATGTCAGTTTTGGCCCAGCAGTGGTAAAAAAGTGTTGTAGGAGATGTCAGTTTTGGCCCAGCAGTGGTAAGACAGTGTTGTAGGAGATGTCAGTTTTGGCCCAGTAATGGTAAGACAGTGTTGTGATGTCAGTTTTGGGCCCAGCAATGGTAAGGACAGTGTTGTAGGAGATGTCTGTTTTGGCCCAGCAGTGGTAAGACAGTGTTGTAGGAGATGTCAGTTTTGGCCCAGCAGTGGTAAGACAGTGTTGTAGGAGATGTCAGTTTTGGCCCAGCAGTGGTAAGACAGTGTTGCAGATGTCAGTTTTGGCCCAGCAGTGGTAAGACAGTGTTGTAGGAGATGTCAGTTTTGGCCCAGCAGTGGTAAGACAGTGTTGTAGGAGATGTCAGTTTTGGCCCAGCAGTGGTAAGACAGTGATGCAGATGTCAGTTTTGGCCCAGCAGTGGTAAGATAGTGTTGCAGATGTCAGTTTTGATCCAGCAGTGGTAAGACAGTGTTGTAGGAGATGTCAGCTTTGGCCCAGCAGTGGTAAGACAGTGTTGTAGGAGATGTCAGTTTTGGCCCAGCAGTGGTAAGAGTGTTGTAGGAGATGTCAGTTTTGGCCCAGCAGTGGTAAGACAGTGTTGCAGATGTCAGTTTTGATCCAGCAGTGGTAAGACAGTGTTGCAGATGTCAGTTTTGATCCAGCAGTGGTAAGACAGTGTTGCAGATGTCAGTTTTGATCCAGCAGTGGTAAGACAGTGTTGCAGATGTCAGTTTTGATCCAGCAGTGGTAAGACAGTGTTATTGGAAATGTCAGTTTTGATCCAGCTGTGGTAAGACATTGTTGTAGGAGATATCATTCTGGACTCAGCGGTGGTTAAGTTATCAGTGAACTCAATGAGAAAGTGGGAACTTTTTGTGAGTGTAATGCTGTTTTATGCATGTTTATTGAGATGTCAGTAAGGACTCAGCAGTGATAAGACAGCGGGACAAAGGAGGCGGTTGGGGATGGGGGAGATGTCAGTGTTGGCATAGCTGTAGTTTAGTTAACACTTGGCAGGAACAGAAAGTGTTAAACTTGTTTGAATGTATGGGCTATCTTTTATATTGGGATGTCAGTGTGGATAGAGCGGTTATTTAGTTAACACTGGGCGGGGAGAGAAAGTGTTAAACTTGTTTGAATGTATAGGCTGTCTTATATGTTGAGATGTCAGTGTGGATAGAGCGGTGATTTAGTTAACACTGGGCGGGGAGAGAAAGTGTTAAACTTGTTTGAATGTATAAGCTGTCTTATATGTTGAGGTGTCAGTGTGAACTCCGCAGTGAGTGGTAAGGCAGAGGGCAATGGCTCAAGGTTTACTATCTTTGCTTCTGGTTATTGTCAACATGGTTCGGCTCACTGCGTAGACTGTGTGCCTTTGTACAAATAAGAAAAGGATGGTGGGGCTAACCATTTCCCCATGGGTAGTGGATCAGATTTCTAGTTTTCTCAGACAAGGACAAACAAAAAAATAGGACGATCTGCATGGACACTGCCAACATTAACCCCCCCCCCCCCCCACCCCTCATCATCCCCACATCCCGCCCCAGCAATTATTAATTGAAGAGTACAGGCCGAATAGGCCACTGGCCGCCAGACTAAATTTAAAAATCAGAAAACTCACCCACAAATGAATGTTTAGAGCATGTGTGAATTTTATATATTCACCTTTAAATTCCTCGCCGTTGCTGAGATGCTCCTAGTGAGGTCTATGGGAGAAAACTAGGGCACTTATGGAGATATCCGCGTGCAATGATAGTGATGCCTAACCAGTACCTGCAGTAAAATGCTTGTATGAACACTTAATGTAGACAATTGTCGTTGCGACTTCGGTATAACATATTCCTTCCCATGATCGCCAGATCTAAATTAGCAGTTACACTGTCTATTGCACGCAACATGCTGAGGACCATTAATCTATGTTACCAGTTACACTGTCTATTGCATACGCCATGCTGAGAACCACTGATCTACGTTGGCAGTTTGTTCCAGTGCCTTACAGTAGTTCCCAAGCTTTTCAAGCAGAGGGCCATATCTACTATTTTCGGTAGTTAAGTAGGCCACAGCGTTATAAAATTATAAAAGTCGTGCAATGTCACTCTTACATTTCTTAACTTGCGCACTCTGATTGGTCGACAAGGCTGGGATATGTGAACTTTATAACGTTTCGTTGCGAACTGAATAGGCGCACTCGATAATACCTGTGCATAACAACCACCAGCAGAGTAAATTATCGCACGCTGACGGGGCGCTCCAAGGGTATTTTTGAAATTATTAAACTATAGTTTATTAAATAACGAGGTTATAACTGTGGTTGCTCCTTGCACATGGTCTAAGATCAGACAGTACTGTGGTTGCTCCTTGCACATGGTCTAAGATCAGACAGTACTCTGGTTGCTCCTTGCACATGGTCTAAGATCAGACAGTACTGTGGTTGCTCCTTGCACATGGTCTAAGATCAGACAGTACTGTGGTTGCTCCTTGCACATGGTCTAAGATTAGACACTACTGTGGTTGCTTCTTACACATGGTCTAAGATCAGACAGTACTGTGGTTGCTCCTTGCACATGGTCTAAGAGCAGACAGTACTGTGGTTGCTTCTTGCACATGGTCTAAGAGCAGACAGTACTGTGGTTGCTCCTTGCACATGGTCTAAGATCAGACAGTACTGTGGTGGTTCCTTGCACAAATTCTAACCGTTGTGTAATGAATAACTGTCTGCACACATGTACATAGACCTCACACTCAAGTGTACTTGTAATCGATATTGTTATATTCAGTCACACGTCTTGTCAGTATCTTTCTTTGTTTTACGAAGAGACTTTACAAGTATCAACAGTATCATCGTGTGCCACTTTCTGACAGCTAGGGGGCCACAAGTGGCCCGCGGGCCGTGCTTTGGCAACCTCTGGACATGCACCATGCTCAGAGTTACTAATCTATGTGCACCATGCTGAGAACCACTGATCTACTTTACCAGTTACACCGTCTATTGCATGCACCATGCTGAGAACCACTGATCTACTTTAGCAGTTCCACTGTTTACTGCATGCACCATGCTGAGAACCACTGCTATAAACAGTCTCCCGTTGCAGAACCGAATGCGTGGTTTGCCAACAACAACAAAAACTTACCGGTTGAGTTCAATGTCAGCGTGACAGAAACTAGATACAAATATACGGGTAATCATCTCTACCGAGCTTGCATATATCTGGAACTAGTTATTTTTATCTAAGCTCTTAGTACACGGTAAGCCACTTCAAGAAACATTGATTTGATTCGACCCAAAATTACTACAACCACCTTACGTGACTTCAATGTTACTAGAGCAAGGTCGATTCACACTTTTCACCCGTGTTTGATTTCAAGAAGTGAGGGGACAGAGATGGATACAATCTATAACAGTAGGCAAGCAACTTCATTCAGAGCATATTCGTAAGCTATTTGCAAGTGGTGTGGCAGGACCGTGGGTGTTGATTGTCGACCATCATCGTGGAGAACTACTGTCATTCTCTTGCTATCTCGTAGCGTTCACAATTTGTAGCCCCCTGCAGGCTTCAACACTAGCACAATGGGAATATCAAAATGACCTGAAAGACCAGATGATATAATGCACACACGAAATAACAATAGCGTTACTACATGCCTAGGCGCTAGTGTGGGGGTAAATATACATACATACATTGGCACCTTGCCGCCTTGACTGACGATAGTTTGTGCTTTAAAAAGCATAATAACTTTTATCTATGGCGGTAGCGAGTGTGACTGATAAGGCCAATTTGCGCTGTAAATGTCCGTTCACAGTGGGTGCATGTGAACATGTGGTCAATTCCACCATCATGCACCATCTTACGTCTCACACGCTCGGTGTGTGACTTATCTGCAATAATTTTTTCCTTTGTCGTTATTCCATTTCTGATGTTTGCCCTCCATGCAACACGTTCAGCGGCGACTTGCTCCCAATGTGCATTATCAATGCCTGTATCAATCATGTCCCGCTTACACACATCTTTGTATCGTAGTAGAGGCCGACCCTGAGATCTCTTACCCATCTGTAATTCACCAAAAAAGATGTCCTTTGGTATTCTACCATCATCCATCCTCCTAACATGTCCTATCCATCTAAGTCTACGAAGACTGAGCATGGAATAAACCGTCACACAACCTGATCTTTCCAATACTTCAGTATTTGTGATTTTGTCTTGCCACTTAATACCAAGTATTCTTCGCAGACACCGCATATGAAAGCTGTTTAAACGTTTCTCTTGGCGTGAGTAAGTTGTCCAGGTTTCACTGCCATAAAGAAGAGTACTAAGGGCACAGGCTTGATAGACAAGTACTTTTGTTTTGGCAGTAAGCTTCCTGTTCTCCCACTCTTTTTCTTAACCTGTTCATTGTTGTTGCTGCCTTCCAATCCGGATGTTGATTTCCTGATCTAAGGATCGAGACCAGTTAAGAACAGGGATGGAGTTATTGCCTCTCCATAGCACAAAGCCTGGGCTAAAATATAGAGATCATGTGTTGCACATGCAGCATGATCCCTCTCTCGGCCTGCCTAGTTCACTCCAGAGGAAAGGTAACACCCCTACATCTGGAACAAGACAAGCTGCAGAAGCTGCCAGATTAGCAAAGCAATGCTCTAACTGTCCGCCTGTCGGAGCTTCGATCCTAGACCAGCCGCCAACCAAAGCTTAGTAGGCCTGGTCTGCCCTGCCATGACATTTTGTCTTTAGCTTGCATTTCCTCGCACCAGGGTAAGGCTTGTACCCTCCCAATTGCGCTCTTCCGCCCGAAGCCGTTGGCACAATGTGGGGTGTCGCGTTTGGTAAGCGCCGCCCAACGTTCGGCGCTAACAAAAAGCAGGTAGTACTGTCTACTGTTATACGGTAGCTCAATCATATCTGACTAAGACCTGACACATTGTGGGGGGGGGGGGGGGGGGGGGGGGTAATTATAGCTTGATGGTAACACTGCAACCAACAGACACGTTTGAAACACTGGCTTGGTCACACAAGAACATGGCAGATGCTGAAACGAATGGACTAAGACAAGCTCTTCAGGTCTCGTCTTCAGCTCATTATAAACTCCGTGTGGATCCTTGACACTACAAACTGTGTACATGTGTGTATGTGTGTATATGGTTGTGTATGTGTATGTGTGTGTGTTAGTGTGTGTTTGTGTGCAATGTGTGTTTGTATATGTGTGTATGTGCTTATGTGTAAGTGTGTGTGTGTGTATATGTGTGTACTTTCGTGTATATGTTTCTGTGGGTATGTGTGCATGCATGTAGTGTATGCGAGGGAGTGTGTATTGTTTGTTATTGAGTGGGTGCATAACTGTGAGAGTTTGTGCAAATGATGTAAGTATGTACGCAGGTATGCATGAGTGCGTGTATGTTTATGAATGTGCATGTGTACGAGTGACTGCCTGTCTCATAACATGGTCATATGCGTTGTTTGTGTTTACAAAATCCATTTGACGATGTTTTCGTTTTCTTATGTGAATGTAACAAGCACAACTGATGAATGAAAGATGAGTCAGTGGAAGGGTCGAATGTAAGACGAGCCTGCCTGCCCAATTTGTTACCCATTGAAAATAAAGTTCGTTCGTACGTTCGTTCTATTGTCTGAAAAAGCAAATTACTCTTCATCTCTCAACAGGTTTGCTAGTCGACCTACTGTGAAAAGGGAACGAGCAATAGGCCCAGCTGATACAGGACCTACCCTTAGAAAGGCAGCCCAATTAAACTAATCAAGTGATTACTGTGAATCTGCAATCTTGATCAGACTATAAGAGCCTCAAGTTAATCGCTGTAGAGCGGAAAAGCCAGACAAGAGCGCTATTCAGGGGGGCCAAACAAGAATAGTCAGCCAACATAGAACTGCTGTCGACCCCTACACGCAACATGTCATACTTTCCCAGCTTTCGGGTTCTTTCATCAAAGACCCGTTCACGAGTCATTTGGTTTCTTGTATTTGAAGATCTGGAAGTAGGAATTATCATGACAGAGAAAATAAGTTTATGTCTGGATCGCGGGGAGGGGTATCCAAATTTTGGCAGCCATCTATCTGCAAGTTAATATTAATTAATCTAGAAATTATTGCAGCATGACAATGAGAACGCCTGAGAGAAATAAAGCACAACGTTAATACTAAAATCAATAACTAATAATGCCTTAGAACTTGTGAAAGTTTGAAGAACAAGCCAGTTTTTTTTATTCCAAATTATTCCTCATAGCCAACCATCATCATCATGTGCCAAGTCTATCAGCGTTGGCGTGATGGTTCTCCATCTCGTGCGATCACCAGAGTTTTGTATCAGGTCTGTGTTCTTGTCTCAATTATGACATCTAAGTGATCCAGATATATATCTCTCTGACTTCCCATTGCTCTTTTCTCATCAAGCTCGCCTCTCGTCACTAAGTTTTACAGTTTATGTCTCCGCATAACGTGCCAAACAATCTTGACTGTCTGGTCTTAATTTATCTAATAAATTTATGGTTTTCATTTGGTTTGTTTTAACACTTGCTCATTTTTTTTAATGCCCGTGATATTTTGTGCATTTTTCTTAGAAACCACATCTCCATTTCCATTATATGTTTCTCAGCTTGCCATAGCCACTGCCCTTTCTATAGAACAAGACGTGCCTGTGCAAATGTCTCCCTCATCTCGTTCTCTGTAGGTCAGCATGGCCGAATGGGTAGTCCAACACTACTAGAAGTAGTGTGTATGGACTACGCTTCAAAGCGAGCGAGCGCAAAAAAAAAAAAAAAATTAAAAAATAACAAAATCTCGTTCACTACCACGGTAATTGTTTACTTCTATAACTACCTTGATGTCTTTGAATCATGACCCGTGAATTACAAGATCCGAAAGAAAGAACCTAAAATCTACATGGATTTAGCTCAGGTTTATGGTGTCAATAATACGTTGGATGCCAGAGATGATCAACACGTAGTACTGGGGAACACATTCGCAGGCAGGGTTGTCATTTTGTTTTAACAATTATAATTACGTTGGGAGAGGAACGGGTGAAAAGAACGATGTGATACCCGGGATGGTTGGCTACAACATAAAAGCTCGCCTGCCGACTCTCTGGTCATGGGTTTGATCCTCATCGGGGCGGATGCGAATTTTAAAAACTTACTTGGGCTCCCGAGTGGATCCAGCCTAAAATCGGTACCAGGAAATGTTCTAGAAATGAAAGAAGATGGTTAGTTAGTTAGTTAGTCGACAGATTATCCTCGTTGCACATCGAACCATTCAGTCCATAAGTGCTCGGATCCCCTCCTCAGCAAATCCCGCAGCGTGTAGCGGCTAACGACACCAGTTCTGTGTTGGTTTATCAATCTTCTTTGGCTTCCTGCGTAGTGTTCTTGTTTGGCCACCCCTCTTTTAATTTGCTGCTCTAGCAGTCTGGCCATTGTTGTAGATTCACAGTCATCACTTGGTTCTCGCAAAAGTCTCACTTCTCGTAGAGCATTCAGAATGTCAGCCTGGTCAATGGCGCGTCCGCCCTCCACAGTAGCCTCACCTGCGAGCTTGTCAGCCCGCTAATTTCCTTGTACTCCCTCATGACCTGGCACGAAGATGAAACTAATCTTTGCCAGCCGAGACCGCTTCAGAGGCAGCAACCATTCTCTTCGGATCGACCCCTCCTCTATCCTCTTGATCATGTTCATTGAGTCGCTAAGGAAACAAGCCCTAGTGAATGTCTGTGTCTCGAGCCATGTTATTGCTTTACTTACTGCCATGACTTCCATGGTCAGGCTACTTGTGGTTTCAGTGAAAGCACCAGAGTCCTCCTTCACAATTCTCCCTCCGGCCCGAGCTGTAAAGGCCCATGAGCTTCTCACATGTCGGACGACCGACCCATCTGTGTAGATGACCGCGTCACCGTCTAGCGAATTCTCGAAAATCAACGCTTGTACTTCAGCCTCCACAGCAGCCGGATTTTCTTGTCTGCATTTTCTATCTTAGTTGGATGCAAACTGAAAAGGATGTGCAGAAGTCTGTTGGCACTTGCACCCACTCCTCGCCAGGTTCTAAGTCCTCAAGTGAACACACCTGTTGAAGAATGTCTTCGGCTTGACCCATCCACGACCGTCCTCTTTTTAACCTGCTGCCCTTCACCTTCCTAATTTCACTATGCAGTGGATGTTGTGTGTTTGCGTTAATTCTGAGGTAGGCGCGTGCCCTGCAAACTTGTATTCTCTCTTCAATGGTTGGAAAATCAAGAAGGTAGCGCATCGCCCTGCATGCTGTATCTCTTGTACATCCAAGAATAATGCGCATAGCTTCATTCTGTATCCTTTCCATCCTTTCTATCTGCTTATGGCTGAGAGTCAGGATTGCCATTGCATACTCCAAAACAGACATGACCAGCCCCTCGTACAGAAGACATAGATGGCGCTGCTCACAGTTTGCTGCTGCCATCACCCGCATCGCTGCCAAACCCCTCTTGGCCTTTGTTATCACCTGGTCTATGTGCACATTATAAGCAAGGCTTCGATCAAAGATGGTATTGACAGCATCACACATTAAGTGCCGCTTGAGATATATAAATATGGATATAGAACCATATACTTAATTTTATTAAGGCTTGTAAACGAATCCTTTACTAGACTTGATGTATACATATAGTGAAGAAGAGCAGCATCATGAAGGACTAATGTTGCTGGAAATATGATCCTGGTCAGCTGACAGCGAGCCTTGATTGGGTTATACGTTTATGTTTTTTCTCAATTTCTCTAGCCTTGTAGGGGTAGCACACGAATGACTGTCTGTCACATTATGTTAGTCTGTCCGAAGACGGTTTTGACGTATTTCAACACACGAATACTGTATTCCTGATTTGTGGAGTAGTCATTTACTTATTCTTGGAAAGCCGACATTGTGATTCTTTCGCGACTTCCACTCCACTCGAGCGGTTTGTTGTTGTTGTTGTTGTTGTTGCTGCTGCTGCTGGTGGTGGTGCTGCTGCTGCTGCTGCTGTTGTTGTTGTTGTTGTTGTTGTTGTTGTTGTTGTTGTTGTTGTTGTTGTTGTTGTTCCACCTTTGGTAATTATTTCCTAACAGGAAGTGAGTGCCCTGTTCTGCTCAGAAACAGAGTTACCCATTTGTTCCGATGGATGCTTGATCCTTTGAAGTGATCAGATACAGGGTTGTCCACTACTTCCAATGGATACTTGATCACATGAATTGTTCAGGCACAGATGTGTCTACCTGTTCCGAAGGATACTTGATCCTATGAACTGTTTAAATTCAGAGTTGTCCAATTGTTCCGATGGATGCTTGATCCTTTCAAGTGATCAGATACAGGGTTGTCCACTACTTCCAATGGATACTTGATCCCATGAATTGTTCAGGCACAGATGTGTCTACCTGTTCCGAAGGATACTTGATCCTATGAACTGTTTAAATTCAGAGTTGTCCAATTGTTCCGATGGATGCTTGGTCCACTGGTTTGTTCAGATTTGTCCACTTGTTCCAATGGATGCTTGGTCCAATGAGCTGTTCAGAACATAGTTATCCACAATTCTGGTGTGTACACGGTTCCCTGAACGCTCCGGTGTGTTGCTTGCACGTTACCACCAGGAAGCGCTGTTGCGGGCTAACTTTGTCGTGCTGGGATCATAATGTTATTTATCAAAACACCTGATACTAGCCCAGAGTTGCGAACGTCCCGCCTGTTTAGTCGGAGATTTTGTTCTTTCTGCGAGCTTCATTGGTGATTATAGCGTAACATTCTAGTCTTTCTTGCCTGCTCCCGAGCCACTCAGTTAGTTCATTATAATTGATTCGAGCCTATTCTATGCGTTTCTTTTTCTTCTTAAAGTCCATAAACCCAAGACCCCACATTGTGCCAACGGCTTTGTGGTCAACGGCTTCTGGTGGAAGAGCACAATTGGATATGTACAAGCCTGATTCTAGTGCTAGGAAATGCAACCTCATGGCAGGGAAGGCCAGGCCTTAAGCCTTAGTCGGCAACTGGTCTAGGATTGAAACACCGACAAGCGAACAGTTAAAGCATTGCTTTGCTGATTTGGCAGCTTGTGCAGCTTGTCTTGTTCCAACTTTCTTCTGGAGTAAACTAGGCAGGCCGAGAGAGGGATCATGCTGCGTGGACAACACATGGTCTCTGGTGTAAACTAGGCAGGCCGAGAGAGGGATCATGCTGCGTGGACAACACATGATCTCTGGAGTGAACTATGCAGGCCGAGAGAGGGATCATGCTGCGTGGACAACACATGGTCTCTGGTGTAAACTAGACAGGCCGAGAGAGGGATCATGCTTCGTGGACAACACATGATCTCTGGTGTAAACTAGGCAGGCCGAGAGAGGGATCATGCTGCGTGGACAACACATGATCTCTGGTGTAAACTAGACAGGCCGAGAGAGGGATCATGCTGCGTGGACAACACATGATCTCTGGAGTAAACTAGGCAGGCCGAGAGAGGGATCATGCTGCGTGGACAACACGTGATCTCTGGAGTAAACTAGGCAGGCCGAGAGAGGGATCATGCTGCGTGGACAACACATGATCTCGACAATTCAGCCCAGACTTTGTGCTATGGAGAGGTATAACTCCATCCTTGGTCTTACCGCAATGGGTTATATCTTTTTTTTTGGTAGCAGAATGTAACACTTGTCGTCTGTCATGACGGTAAAATGCCAGTGAATGCCGTTCATGCCGTGTGAAGTTGAATGTACTATCTGTCCACAGCTCTCTGTCTCGTGTGTTGTCAATCATTTCTGATACCGACGTTCCTCCATGTCATGATGTCTAACCGTTCAGCATCTTCTCTCTTGGCCTCCCCGTGTCTCTTTTGCCATCCACATTTCCAGTTGTGACTCGTACCTCAACATTGCCCTTCTCATGATATGCCCAAAGAAGATGGACTGTCTTCTTCTGATAACATTAACCAGTTCTTTGTGTGAGTTATCGTCTTTCACAATATCTTCACTGCTCTTTCTGTTCGTCCATTGTGTTCTCGTCATTTTTAAAATAAAATCACATCTTTGGGCAGTCACATAATTCCTCAAGTGCCTGTTATAGTCCATGATTCGCTTCATACATCAAGATTAGCTCAATATAGCTCTCGAGAACACTTTTGCTCACTTCTAACGACAATGATAAATTGTAGTGGATATTATTTATTATATGAATTGATTGGGCTATTCTACATTTACTTTCTGTAATATGTCCTCCATCTGCTGTTATTACAGTACCCAGATTCTTAAATACATTGACTTGCGATAGAATGATTCCATTCACTTTGATGTGGCACTTAGGTATACACTTTTTCTTTGTAGTAACCATTACTAGAGAGACGACAGTGGAAGATAAACTCTATGGACCGCTGAGTGAACTAAAACATACAGTTACATTCATACAAGATACAACATTGCAGTTATAGATATATTTCAAGCGAACGAAAGAAGAAGAAGAACTTCTGTTTTTCTGTTATTCAGACAAAGTTCTTTGTTTTGACTTTTTGTTGCGATTATATCTATCATTTCTTGTAACTGCGTTTCATTTTCAGGTACCAAAATCATGGCGTGAGCATAACGTACCTTGTTGTACCCCAGCAACTGATGTTCCTGCCATGTCTTGTATGGATCTCATATTATTTCACTGTAATTGAACAGATCGGATGATAGTACACAATCTTGTCAAACACCCTTTTCAAAACGTTTGAAAATTCCTAATTAGTTGTTAGTTCTTAAGGCTGCTCTATGTTACATGTTACACATTCTTTATTATTCTCAGATCTTTGCCATCGTTGTTTAAAATTTCTATTTCATTTGCGTTTCTAATCCATATTAAAATACGCTAAGAATGGAGTCTTGAATAATTTCCGAACTAACTATTTCATATTATAATAGGGGCTTGTTTCCTTAGCGACTCAATGAACATTATCAAGAGGATAGAGGAGGGGTCGATCCGAAGAGAATGGTTGCTGCCTCTGGAGCGGTCTCGGCTGGCAAAGATTAGTTTCATCTTCGTGCCAGGTCATGCGGGAGTACAAGGAAATGAGCGGGCTGACAAGCTCGCAGGTGAGGCTACTGTGGAGGGCGGACGCGCCATGGACCAGGCTGACATTCTGAATGCTCTACGAGAAGTGAGACTTTTGCAAGAACCAAGTGATGACTGTGAATCTACAACAATGGCCAGACTGCGAGAGCAGCAAATTAAAAGAGGGGTGGCCAAACAAGAACACTACGCAGGAAGCCAAAGAAGATTGATAAACCAACACAGAACTGGCGTCGTTAGCCGCTACACGCTGCGGGATTTGCTGAGGAGGGGATCCGAGCACTTATGGACTGAATGGTCCGATGTGCAACGAGGATGATCTGTCGACTAACTAACTAACTAACTATTATAATAGCCTTTATTTTATGTTTTGTTTTTCTTTAATGGTGACACGGGGCACCAGATGTGTGCCAATTGGTGTGTGAATTGTTTAGCCTGAAACGTGATCACATGTGTGAATGTGTTTGCAGACACACACACACAGCACATTCTCAACCACTTGCCGCTCAATCTGGCCCAATAGATTCGTGTACTTTAAACACGCGTGTCAAGGTCGATCATTTACAATCATGGTGACCTAGGCCGCAGTGACCTCGTCGGAACTGTACTTTATGCATTTCTGTTAACACTGTGTCATAGAGGGTTTCTCAAACTGTTGCTCGCCTTACGCCCCTGTTTGCTTGTCCCAGATCTAACTATATTTTGCAGAACAACGTTTATACCAGGCATATCGACGTAAAATAGTTTGGCACGAAAACGTTGGCATTTGAGAATGCTTTCATCTGGTTTAGCCGGGTCTGAAGAAAAGGGGTTACAAACGCAATTCTAATCTCGCAAATCGCGTTACAAACAGATCTGCCAGCGATTTGGCAGCAGACCGCCTTGTGTTGGCTTTTATACAATGGTACGAGGGCCGGTTGTTCAGAAAGCAATGGCAAACTGCTGAACGTAAACTTACCAAGAAATCACAAACGACCAAAACATTATGGGGTTGCCTGTAACATCATGTGATGGATAGGCAACTAACTAACGTCGTCTGGCTTGCACAAGCTGAATTTAGTCACAGTGTGGTCTGGAGCTTCTACACCAGGTGTCTAAAGTTTCAATTAACTTTGCCTTTGAAAGAAACACCCATTCGTTTCCAGTCGTGTCAGCATTGGCTCAATGAAAGGAATACGCGTTGGTTCCCACAAGTATCATCTATCATTGAAGGAATGAAGTATTCATTGTTTTCGGGACGGATCACCACACACTGAATGTTCGGAGTTCGCATGTCTCCTAAGGAAAACACACCATGTATGAAGTAACCATCCTCATCTGTAGATTAGTCAGTCCCCGAATTGGTGTTGCTTGTCCCCGGATCTCAGCAATCTCTCAACTTTCTCTATGTTTTAACCAAGAAACTCTTGTAGATCTATGTGATATAGTCATTTTTGGTCTGCTCTTTCTATTTCAGTTTCACCCTAGATATCGCTTTCCAGTTTATTTTGAAGTTTAAGACTTTCACATCTCACACTATGCTCCAGCCAAGACAACCTACAATCTTATATACGCTTAAACAGTTGTGTTTGCCCCTGTGTATTTAAGAATGTGTGTGATTGATTGTCTTGTCTAGCTGAATCTTTCCATCGTTCATAAACCATCTCTCGAAAGCTTTGATAGTTTCAGAAACGTATAGTGCTAGGGTCAGGTCTGCATAATGGTTATTTTATTTTCTCAGTTAAATATCAATAAACGTTATGGGTTTGCCTTGTATGGAATAGTACAGAACTCAACAGTATGTATTAGTAGCTGTTCTTCTACGTGTAAGCATTTACTTTTCTTATAGAACAATATCTTGTTTTACAAACAATACAGCTTATGTCCCTAGTTGTTGCTCAACGTGCATGGTTTTAATTTCTTAGAGAATAATATTTTTTAAAACGCTACAGCGTGTGTTCCTAGTGTTTGTTCTACGTGCAATAATTTACTTTTCATAGAACAGAGCAGAGCATTACAGCATGTGCTACAAGTCGTTGTCCTAAGTGCAAGCATGTACTTTTTACAGAAAGCAAAGAAACTACATCATCGTTGCTCGATGTTCGAGAATGTACTGTTTATCAAATAGGAAAGAACACTACAGCGTGTGTTGCTAGTCGTGGTTGGACGTGTAAAAGCTGCGTTTTATAACTCCATGGCAGGAATTAATCATCTGACTTGAGATCATTACTAGACATGCATCAATTCTATAGGAACACGTCACAATCAGACAAGGTTTATTATCCTCCAATAGGTGGCTTCTGGGGAGATGAATCAGGCAGTTTAAGATCACTACCCGGCAGGGGTACATCATTCAATATGTAATCACTACCCGAGAGGGGCCGGTCTCCCTGGTTGAGAGGTTAGCAGCTTTATCCGTAACCCCGAATACTCTCGTGGTTGACGTGAGTGCACGAGAATTGGAAGCGGTTCGAGTCGCGCCAGTGACTTATCAGAGTATGGAGCCGGTCGCTCAGAAAGCAATTGCAAACTACTGAGCGTAATCTTGCCAAGAGATCAACAATCAGCTGAAAGATGCTGATGTTGACAGCGATGTCCTGTAAAGGATATGCAAAACATTAATTAATAACCTGCGAGGGGCACATCATTCAATATGAAATCACTACTGGAGAGGGATGAATCATTCAGATATTAGATCACTACCTAATGTTTTTGTTTAATTCGCATATCCTTTACAGGACATCGCTGTCAACAGCAGCATCTTTCAGCTGTCTGTTGATTTCTTGGCAAGATTACGCTCAGTAGTTTGCCATTGCTTTCTGAGCGGCCGGCTCAGTTATCCCGCAAGTCACCAGCGGGGGTCGAACCGCTCCCAGTTCTCGCACGCTACGAGACTGCGTGATAAGCGGGATTACGGAGAAAGTGTTGTAACTCCTCGGCCAGAGAGACCGGCACTACTTAATGCCATGTAGCGAATAGTTCAGTGCTTTTGTCCCAACTGTTGCGCATACTATCGAGCGAAACAAGATGCATACACTGGGGCGAACTTTACGTCATCCATGATTGTTTCATTCCCATGTCATTTGTCTACACAATGTGTGCACATGACTCGGAGAACGGACATGGAAATAAGTAAAGACTAGATGACACAGTCTTCATTCTGACATGCGGCCACACAGACCCAGCTTGAATATAGGCCATATAGAAACACAAATTCATTCTTGGCTGCACAGTTGAATTCTTAATCAGATCAAGATAACCCGGACCTCCAGCACAATGAAAAACTAAGTATCTGGCACGATGTGTTAATTAGCGAAGGTCAAGTTAGTGACAAACATGTGGCAGGTTTCGTAATCGATCTTGAAATAAATTTGCACACCCAAAACAAAGGGGGGGGGGGGGGGGGAGAGAGAGAGGAGAGAGAGAGAGAGAGAGAGAGAGAGAGAGAGAGAGAGAGAGAGAGAGAGAGAGAGAGAGAGAGAGAGAGAGAGAGAGAATGTCCTAACAACATGAAAGGCTGAATAACGTTTTCTGTTACCCGATTCCAAGTGCTCCCAAAACTGGTAGTAACTTGTTTCAACCGCGTTTTTTTTTTTAACATGTACTTTACATGCTTTCCACTCCTACCTTGGTGTTAAGGGATACTTGACAGTCTGGCTGATGCACGAAGCATGTCAGAGAGATCGTGTTTCAAATGTGCTGATGTGGCGATGTTTCTGTTACATTCACTGTGTCTTGGCTTTTCCAGCTAAGACAAGTCTGTGTGACAACAATCATACTACTTGATTGATTGTTTGGTTGCTTGCTTGGGTCAGTGGGTGGTTTGTTGGTTTATTGATTCTTTGAGAGGTTGGTTCTTTGATTAGATGATTGATTAGTTGGTTGGTTCGGTGGTTGGTTGGTTCGTTGATTGGTTGGTTGGTTGGTTGGTTAGTTGGTTAGTTGGTTGGTTCGTTGGTTGGTTTGTTGGTTGGTTGGTTGGTTGATTAGGTAGTTGGTTGGTTGGGTGATTTAGTTAGTTGGTTGGTTGGTTGGTTGGTTGGTTGGTTGGTTGGTTGGGTGGGTGGGTGGGTGGGTGGGTTGGCGGGGTCAGTGATTTGTTGGCCGATCGACTTATTGCGTGATTGGTTCTTTGATTAGATGGTTGGATGGTTGGTTAGTTGGTTGATTGATCACTATGTTAGTTGTTTGGATGATTGGTTAATTGATTCATTCCTTGATTAGTTGGTTGATTGGTTGGGTGGATGATTTATTTATTAGTTTGTTAATTTATTTTGAGACTGTGTGATTAATTGATTGATTGGTAGTATAGTCGATTGTTTATTTGATTTGTTGATTGGTTGGTTGGATGGCTGGTTGGCTGACTGGCTGGCTGGCTGACTGGCTGGTTGGCTGGTTGGTTGGTTAGTTAGTTATCAGTCTGTGTCACGAGACCACTTGAGTTTACGATCAGATGATAGATTGACAGAGACAATTGTCTCTAGGCCGCCCAAACGCTTTGTTGAGGGGTGTTTCATCAGATCAAAGCACAGTCTGGATTCCTTGAGAATTCCCCGACATCAAAAGAAACGTCGGCATTCTGTTTACCCGATCGGGAGAATAAAGGAGAGGGGAATGCCGTCTTGACCTGAATTCTGGCCACGTGAATGACGTCACTCGAACAACTTTTTCGGCTGTTGGAAGTTGACGAAACTTGTGATCAGTCTGTGGATGAACTACAGATAACGGGAGTGTTTGTTTGTTCCAATTCGAATGGAGAAGGGATTCACAGTGTAACATGTTGTTTGGAAACAGGGGACATTTTTTTTCATGTTGTGAATTGTGAATTCCAACTCGGAACACTAGCATAAAATAGTTTATTTATAAATAGAGTTAGGACTTGAACTTAGCGATTGTGTGTTGTGTGAACGTAGTCTAGGAGCGTCGGCCGCAGCTGGCTGATGCCTAGCTTAAACGAGGTAGAGTGATATATCATTTCACTCGGCAGGGTAGGACCAATGTAATGGGATGATATTCAGGGAGATTTGGGATGGCTGGGGGATAAAGGAAATGTTAATGGTAGGATATTCCGGTCTACTGGGGAGCTGTGCGTTTCCTTTTGGTCTTTCCTTTTCCTTACCACCCAAATGTGAAGAACTACTCTGCTTTATGCTAGAGTGTAGTTCTAGGTTAACCAGGATAAATATCTGAGTGGGGCCTTTGGCCTACAATCACATATAGTGGGTTCGAATAGGGTTTTTCTCTCACATAATGTTCTATTTTCAACAGGTTCCACGGTGTAAAAGAAAGGAAGTATTACTACGAGGTGTGGACAATGCCAGTCACACTAAGTGCTATTTTACTGTACCGGAGAAATTAAGGACAGCTGGGAGAGGAGGAAAATAGCAGTCACACTGAGTGAAGTTATGTTAAATGGTGTCGGCAATGGGACACGGTTCCACCAATCATGGCCTCATCAAAGCCCTGAGTTTTTAACATGAAAAAGGCTGGTTGTCAGTGACTGAGGTCCTGAAAAGGCGGATTCATATTAATGGTGATTACTTCTCAGAACAATAACATTATTATATAGAGAAGGTATAATGGTGATTTCTTCTCAGAACAATAACATTATTATATAGAGAAGGTATAATGGTGATTACTTCTCAGGACAATAACGTTATTATATAGAGAAGGCATAATGGTGATTACTTCTCAGGACAATAACATTATTATATAGAGAAGGCATAATGGTGAGGAAACCTGTTCAGTAAACTTGTACAAACATACAGGAGGAACTTACACGAACAGACATCATCAGTTTGTTTCTTGGGGAGTCGTGTGAGAGAAGTGCCGAGATTCATAGATTCCAGGATCGGTATAGACACATTAGATACATCGGGGGTTCTGAACTTATGGACTTTGGTATACCATATTCAGTAGTGGAGACCAGTCACTGGACTATATAGGATTAACTCCAAGGAGTCAACCATTTTCCGGAGAGACGCTTCATTCAGTGAGATCTGTTTGGAACTTACTATGGTGTGATGTGGTATGGCCGACTGTGATGATGAACGATCCTGGACTCACTGATCTCTTCTCGCATACACCTTAGAAAATACTACATATTTCCACACACAAACAGTGCACATACACACAAACACACACACACACACACACACACACACACACACGTGACACTTTTCTGTATTAAATGTTTTATTTTATCATTTGTTAAAACATAGTCTTGTGTGGGTATGTTCTGGAGGAAATGAAGGGTATTGTTTAGTGGTAAGAAGAAGAGGAAGAGAGAGAGAGAGAGAGAGAGAGAGAGAGAGAGAGAGAGAGAGAGAGAGAGAGAGAGAGAGAGAGAGAGAGAGAGATAGTACCTGAGACTGACAGGGGGTGTGTAGACAAAGGTCCGACAGAAGCCCAAGCTAAGGAAAGGGAATTTAAACAGTGTGCCTGTTGACTCCACTTCCCCCCTGGGGACGACTGGCGACAGTCTGGTCCATCGCTCGTCCGACCTCCACAGCAGTCTTACCTTCAAGTCTGTCAGCCTGCTCATTTCAGTGTACACCCGCATGCCCTGGCACGAAAATGAAACTAATTTTTGTCAGCGGTGACCGCTCTAGAGACAACAACCATTGTCTTCGGACCCGCCCCATCTCTATCTTCCTGAGCATACTAATTGGGTCACTAAGGAATCATGCCTGAGAGAAGGTAAGTGGCTCGATCCATGATATTGCTTAACTTACTGCCATGACTTCCATAGTCAGACTACTTGTGATCAAGGCAAAAGCACCAGCATATTCCTTCACAATTCTCCCTCCAGCCTGAGCCGCAAAGGCCCATGAACTTCTCACGCATCGAACGACCCACCTTTCTGTGTACATTACAGCATCACCCTCTAAAGAATTCTTGAAGATCAAAGCCGGTACTACCACCTCCACAGCAGCCCGATTTTCTTGTCTGCATTTTCTTTCTAGTTGGATGCAAACTGGAAAGGGCGTACATAACTCAGTTGGCACGTGTACCCACTAATCCCCAGTTTCTAAGTCCTCAAGTGAACACACCTATTGAATAATGTCTTCGGCTTGACACATCCTCTTTCCTCTTTCCTCTTTTGAACCTGCTGACCAAATCCAAGATCCCGGACGAGCCCCACGCGCCAAGAGCCAGTATCACTGGCCATGTCCGACATTTAGGATTTGGTTTAGGATGAAGGTGAAATATCTCTACTGGCTCGTATAAACATTGTACGAATCACAAATCTATTATGCACACAACTCAACAAGTCCGATGCGTCCTTAGAGAACACAGTCACGTTTATTGTAGAACAGTTATCACCGTGGTTGTCATACACCGCCGGCTTCCTGCCGTTCAGCGTTCTGTGTGTGACCAACACACTCACTGCTTATCAATATATAATGCATGGAACATCTAATCGTCATTAGGACCTTTTGTTGCTGCTTATTATAGATTGCATAAATCACTTGTAAATGTTAGTAACACTTCTATCTACTCACGCAAATTACACTTGTGATCAACCAGTCTTTGTCACGGCGTGTCTCTCCCCGCCATTCTTGTCGAGGTGTTCACAGAACTGTCAGTTATCTCGCCACCGCTGGTCGGCATTTACTGGCACATCGTCAGGCGTTAGCTTCAGTGTGTTGCTTTCAATCACAGCCTTCTTCAACAGGAACATGCTCTAACTGTTGACTGCATCTTAGATGACTTCAGACATTGCAAACCGCTTTCAAACTTCTCCAAATCTCTCCAAACCAACCTTTCCCTTTCATGTCTCAGATCTCTCTTTCACGAGCACACGTTTTCCGGCTTTTGACCTGGGCGCAGTCCTGTGACCACATAACTCTGCCCACTCGTGCCCCGGTGTTCGGTTGATTTCTCAACTTGTGTCTTAGTGACATCGTTTTACACCCTTGCTCTGTTTCTCGTATCCATCTTATGGCATGCCCTATACCTTATTAATTTCACTATGCAATGGGTGTTGTGTGTTTGCGTTGACTGTGAGGTAGCCACGTGCTCGGCAAATTTGTATTCTGTCCCTCATGGTTGGAAAATCAAGAAGGTAGCGCATCACCCTGCATGCTGTATCTCTTGTACATCCAAGTATAACACTCATAGCTTCGTTGTGTATCATTTCGATCCTTTGCATCTGCTTATGGATGAGAGTCAGGATCGTCACCACATAATCAAAAACAAAAAGTGCCAGACCCTCGAATAGAATACATAAATGGCAGTGCTCAAAGTGGGGGGCTGAGTGGTCTCGAGGTATGGTGTCCGCCTCGAGTGCTGGAGGTCCCGGGTTCAGGCCCCGGTGAGGACCGGGATTTATTTAAAAAATCCACCTGGACTTCCAGTAATAAAATGTCCCCTGGTCTCTGAGTAGTGGGATCTGACGCCCGTGTGTATTGTTGCGCACGTAAAAAATCCCTTGGCAATTGGAAATCGAAAAAGAGTAGCCTAACGGCGCTGCCCGGGCAAAATTTCGAGTAAAAAATCTACCCAAAGTAAGTCAGGATCCTCGCCAATGCAACGGAGTTCGTGCATTGAGCTGAGTTTCTCCAGACTCAGGTTTGAGTTAGGAGGAAAACGGAGCACTTATGGTTTAAATTAATCTGGAAAGACTAAACTAAACTAAACTTAGCTCAAAGTTTGCCGACGTCATCACCCGTATCGCAGCAAACCCCGCTTGGCCTTAGTTATCACCTGGTCTACGTGCTCAGTTATATGCAAGGCTTCGATCAAATCGTATCCCTAGGTATTTAATTGCCTGCGTTTCCTCAGTCTCTGAGCATAGATTTACAGTTGGCATTGGGGTATTGACAATGTGGTTATTCAAAGAGAACCATGTCGCTGCTGCCTTCGTTGGGTTGACCATTGCACCAGCTTCAACACACTGCATGCTTATGCGATTGAGTTCTGTTTGCAGTTCCACAGCATCCCGATCCTTATCCTTACCCTGACGATACATTAACACAGTGGTTCTCAACCGGTGAGGAATTCTCCCCCCTCCCCCCACTGGGGACTTTACCATTTTGGGGTCTCCAGGGAATTGGGGGGGGGGGGGGGGGAATGGGGGAGAGGGAGGAATTAAGATTATTTCAAGATCGCCTTAATACAAGAACCGATTACTTGATATTATTTTCCCCTCCGTACTTTACAGTTCTATACTTCTCGCCCTTCTGAAATTCGTTATATAACGTAAGTAGACCCGAAATTCACTTTTTCTGTAGACGTCTAGACTTTTTCCAATAAGTGTTATTAAATTTAGCTTCCGTGTTTACGTATACTGTGTAGTGAAGGGGGATTTATAGGGAGGAAATTTTAAGGGGGGGGGGGGGGGGGGGGGGGGGGGGGGGCGGGGGAGGGAGAATGACATTCTGAACATATGGTGAAGGGGTACATGGGCCAAAAAAGGTTGAGAACCACTACACTAATACATCGTCGGCATACGACAATGTCCTTCCCGGTCTTGTGATCTGCTCACGGGTGATTTTCACAGTGTATGCGTTGAACAGCACCGGAGATAATGGTGATCCAAGTGGCAGGCCAGGATATATTCTTGTTGGTTCAGAAGTCCCACTGCCACATCTAACAATTGCTTTCCAGTGGAAGAGAGCTGCAGCTATCAAATTAAGGAGGTATGGACTAATCTTGAGTTCAAGAAGCTGAACCATTAAGAATTCCAACGGTACGCTGTTGTGGGCATCCTCAAGATCAATTTCTGCAACACAAGTTTCAATGCCTGAGTGGAAACCATACACATCATGGGCAAAATCTGCTGCATTGGTCCAGGTTTCCTTGTTTTTGACACTACCCTCCAAGGGTAGGAGGAAAGGAGGAAAAAGACATTGCCTCTCTAGCAAGAGTGTGTTGGGCTACCATGGTGTAAGTGGGAGAATAAGACCGATGGGTGTTCTTGGAAGAGTGTGTTAAGCTAATACTATAGCATGACGCAGAGAATATGGAAGACCAATGGGTGTTCTTGCAAGAGTGTGCTAAGCTAATACTATAGCATGTCGCAGAGAATATGGAAGTCCCTTTAGGTCGCTTGGGGCGGACGAAAGACCAAGTAAATTACGACACCATTGAAAATGTGTCTCGTTGGCCGAGCGTCCAAGTACACTTATCCCTTTAGCGAGGCGTGTCCTCATTTGCAGGCCGCAGGTTCGAATCCCAGTGTGCTGTAGCTTTTAATGTTTACATCGTCTTGTTTATTCTATGATTTAAACTTCTTTCCTTTCGTCGCTTTGTATGCCCATCAATATTTATGAATTTATTTATCATGCCATTTCGAAGGCCCCAAAGGTTTCTAGAAGATGATATTTCTGAAGATCAATTGCAGCCAAAAATAATTGCACAGATGATCCAGTGTCAAATTTATTCCATAATATGTCAGTAGACTGACTGCCACTTTGCCGTCTTGACAGACGATAGTTTGTATAATGAAATTATGCCGCTCCAAAACAGAAAGCTTGGGCTGAATATAGAGACCATGTGTTGCCTATGCAGCGTGATCCCTCTACCTGTCTAGTTTACTCCAGAGGGAAGGTAACACCACTACGTCTGGAACAAGACAAGCTGCAGAAGCTGCCGGATCAGCAAAGCAATACTCTAACTGCCCGCCTGTCGGAGCTTCCATCCTAGACCAGTTGCCAACCAAGGCTTAGGGCAGTGGTTCTCAACCAGTTGGGAATTCCCCTCCCCCAGGGGGGAATTTTACGGTTTCCGGGGGGAAGGGTGGGGGGATGGGAATTAAGATTATTTCAGGATCACGTTAATACAAGAACCGACTGCTTGATATTGTTTTTCCCTCTATACTTTATGGTACTGTACTTCTTATCCTTCTGAAATTCGTTTTAAAACGCAAATAAACTCACAAATCATCTTTTATGTAGACGTCTAGACTTGTTCTAGTATGCGTTATTAAATTTAGCTTCCATGTTTACTTATACTGTGTAAAAAAAAAGGGGAAAGGGGGGGGGGGGGAGTTATAGCGAGGAAATAAGAACAGGGGGGGGGGTGACATTCTGAACATACGGTGAAGGGGTGTATGGGCCAAAAAAGTTTGAGAACCACTGGCTTAGGGCCTTGTCTACACTGCCATGACATTTAGTCTTTAGGATGTACTCTTCCGCACGAAGCCGTTGGCGAATGTAGGGTGTCGGCTTGGTAATCGCTGATCAGTATGCTACACAATAATTAATAATGTTGCCATTGCGTGTAGCCTTCAATAGATTCATTTTGTTGTAACAAGAATCCTGTCCTAAAACAGGAATCTGTCATGGGGTTTTGATGTGATTTGGTCATCACATTTTATAGTCCCGAATACATGAAGAGTAGGTGGCCAGTCTTTCCCTCTGTTAGCAGACGACGAGCGCTGAAATTATCAGCTTATCACCTATCATCATCATCATCATCATGTGCCATGCCGGTAAGCGTGGGCGGTCATGTTTTGCTATCTCACTCGATCACCAGAGTCGTGGATCAACTCTGTATTCTTGTCTCGACCAGACCATACAACGTGGCCAAGCCATCCAGGTTAGTTTTTGTATTTTTGGTCTGCTTTCTAAGCCGGCTCTGTTGCAAAGGCGTTACGGACTCGTTCGAGGCACAGCTACGGCGATTTGGCAGCAGACCGCCTTGCAATGGTTTCTATGAAAATGGAATGAACGCCGATCGTTCAAAATGCAATGGATAACAACTGGAGCACTTAACGAGGTATCTGTGTTCAATGGTAGCGATCCATTACAAAGTCAACAATGTTTGTGAACATAGTTATCATTTCATCCTAGCCTAGCCATTAAATGTATGATAACCTGGATTTTACAGTCTGCATCTGACACACCGAGGGTTGTTGCTAATTAGGTTGTTGGCATTGCCCTATCAATGGCTGGCAGATACAGAAATATGACTAGGTCATTCTCGGTATTAACACCGACAGCTTGACACGTATGTGAAATATTAAGTACATGAATTACGAAGGGAAGTCAATAAGTAAGTCACAAATGGCTGTAGGAAAATAACTAAATATGATAACAATTTGAAACAAGTTTATTTTTATAAATACTTTGTCCCTTTATTTTTCAACATAATTTCCACAATCATTGATGCACTTATCCCACTTATCGTTTTATCAGTCCTCCCAAACCGGCTGCATAGAACTGCGTACTCTGTTTTCTAAACCACGTTTTCACTTCACATTCAACTTCGGCATAATTCGTGAAATGTCTCCCTCCGAGGTGGGTTTTCAATGAACCAAAAAAAGTGGAAATCGCTAGAGGCTAAATCTGTTCCAGAACTTCCCACCTTAGTCGGTTAATTTTCTCCTGTGCTAATCGAGCCGTATGTGGTCTGGCATTGTCATGAAGAATCAAGACTCCTCCAGTCAGCAGTCCTGGACATTTTCTTCGAATTGCATCATGAAGCATCGATAGAACTTCACAGTAGGATTTAGAATTCATACTGTCACCTTTTTTCTTGAAATTAGTTAAAAGCACGCCTTGACAATCCCAGAACACTGTCAGCATAACCTTACCTGCTGATCGTGTTTACCTTGAATTTTTGGACGCAAGGCGAAGAAGGATGTTTCCATTGCATTGAAGCACGCTTTGATTCGGGCTGGTAGTCATGCACCGTTCAGAAAGCAATGGCAAACTACTGAACGTAAAACTTGCCTAGTACATCAACAGCAGCTGAAAAATGCAACAAAAAAAAAAAAAAAAAAATATAAATATATATATATATATATATATATATATATATATATATATATATATATATATATATATATATATATATATATATATATATCGATGTGGCTGTCACCTAATGACACCTGTAGAAAACACCAACTACATTTACCTGCCATCCTACAGAACTGTGTGACTTACTTATTGACTCTCCTTCGTAGTTGTCATTAAATAATGCCCTTCATGCTGATGTCAGAAAATAAATGGAATGGGTTTAAATGCGGTAAAGCAATGGACGTGTTCATTAATGGAATCCGGAGTGCAGGTCAGTTTTACTATACAATACAAAATGCAAGCTTTCAAGTAGAGCAAGAAACAAACCATAGGAACACCTGAAATATTACACCGAAATAACATCATTATGCAATACTATTACGGAAATATGTGAAATACAAATAAGCAAGCAACATGAAATAGAATATGAGGTACTTAAATATGAGGCTTCAAATATGAACAGGATAAACTCGGTAGGGAGCCGCAACATATTGCAGCCAGTGGAGAGATGTGCGAAGGCGTTAGTGTGGGGCTGAAATTGTTCCATCTGAGGATAGGGCCATGGACACCATCCAGTGAAACATGAGAAAGTGAGAGCGGGAAGAGAAGTTGCCAATGAAAGACCGGATATAGAGGGAAGAGTAAGGATAAGTGAATGCTATATGGTGTAGAAAAGCGTGTAGAGTGATTGTTGGGCTTCATATTGGATATCAAAGTGTAAGTTTCTAATAGTATCAACGAGATAGGTGTAATTGAGACCCGATGAATGAGGCTCACAAAACTGTCGCACATATAGAGCATGTAGACTGGAGATCGCAGCTCTCATATATTGCTGGTGGACATGTAGATTAGAGATCGCAGCTTCTATATTACTGTATGGCATGTAGATTAGAGATCGCAGCTTTTATATTACTGTATGGCATATAGATTGGAGATCGCAGCTCCTATATTGCTGGTGGACATGTAGATTAGAGAACGCAGCTTTTATATTACTATAGCGCATTTAGATTGGAGATCTCAGCTTCTATGTTACAGTAGGACATATAGCTTGGAGATAATAGCTTCTATATTAGTGTAGGGCATGTAGATTGGAGATCCCAGCTTCTATATTAGTGTAGGGCATGTAGATTGGAGATCCCAACTTCTATGTTACTGTAAGGCATGTAGATTGGAGATCACAGCTTCTATGTTACTGTAAGGCATGTAGATTGGAGATCCCAGCTTCTATGTTACTGTAAGGCATGTAGATTGGAGATCCCAGCTTCTATATTATTGTAGGGCATGTAGATTGGATGTAGATCGGGTATTGTTTATGTACGCTCTGGGTTTCGGGGACGTTAATACTTATGGCATAAACATTTTTTGTTTAATGTCCCAAAGACATTTTCTGCTTTGAGTCTGTGAAGTGATAAGGCCAATACATTTTGTAAATCTGAATGCACGGAGAAATAGATTGCTGATATTTCCATATTTTCTACAGTAGGCGACCAGCCATGGCGTCAAGCTTTCTTCAGCAATTATGACATTATCCGCGTAGTACAACTTCAACTTTTCTAACGCACCCTTTCTTATTGCATATACAGAGGGTTTCCTTTGGGTTTCAGATGTGTTATATTGCATTACTATCGATTTCATACACGATTATAATGTGAAGAACAGTATTATCATGCCAGTGTGTTTACCATTACTCTTGTAATAATTTGTAATAAAAGACAACGTCAGAGTTAGCACACTGTCTGGCATGTCACAGATAGTATACTGCGTTGATGGGAGTGATCGTAATACAACTGTCCCTATTCCACATGGTTTTATTTATTCCAACAAGGAGCATTGTTATAGAGTGGTACATTTAAATATACAACATGTTTTCTCTCTTTCTGTATGTTAGTGTATCGATATGATAAATTCTTGTATAGTAGGCACAGTAAGGATGATTGATATACTGTGTGCATGCTCCTATGCTAACAGTTCCCTTCCCCCCCCCCCCCCGAAGCTTCTCTCATGACTGGTAATATTTTACTCAAAACAGCAAGAAATGAATCGCGTGATGTACGTATACATGATTATGAGATTCCACTCATGCCACTCCATTGTTGACAAATCTACACGATGCGAGAGGAATTGTGATGTGTGTGTGTGTGTGTGTGTGTGTGTGTGTGTGTATGTGTGGGTGTGTGTGTGTGTGAGAGAGAGAGAGTTTGTGTGTGTGCGTGTGTGCCTGCGTGCGTCCGTGTGTGTGTGTGTGTGTATGTGTGTGTGTGTGTGTGTGTGTGTGTGTGTGTGTGTGTGTGTGTGTGTATATGTGTGTGTGTGTGTGTGTGTGTGTGTGTGTGTGTGTGTGTGTGTGTGTGTGTGTGTGTGTGTGTGTGTGTGTGTGTTTTTCTAAACCACGTTTTCACTTCACATTCAACTTCGGCGCCATTTGCGAAATTCTCTCGCCAAGGTGGTTTTCAGTGGACCAAAAAGGTGGAAATCGCTAGCGCCTACGTCGGTGCTGTAAGGTGGATGTTCCAGAACTTCCTATCTTAGTTGGTTAATTTTTTCCTGAGTTAATCGAGCCGTATGTGGTCTGGCATTGTCGTGATGAAGCAACACTCCTCCAGTCAGCAGTCCTGGACGCTTTCTTCGAATTGCATCAAGAAGTATCTATAGAACTTCACAGTACGATTCAGAATTCACATTGTCACCTTTATTCTTGAAATTCGTTAAAAGCACTCCTTGACAATCCCAGAACACTGTCATAGTAACCTTCCGGGCTGATGGCGTAACCTTGAATTTTTTGACACAAGGCGAAGAAGGGTGTTTTCTACCCAGCTATGCACCGCTTTACGGGGCAAACAATTTTCAGCATAAACAGGAAGCATTTCCTTATGAATGTCCTTTGCAGGCAGTCCTTTTGCCCACACACACACACACACACACACACACACACACACACACACACACACAAAACACGGACAAATGTACGTTGCTCTTTGGTTGTACACACCGTAAGTACAGTCGTCATTTTGTTTATGTGCTGCGCATGCTCATGGAACACCTTGTGCCACCTGATGAACGGGAATATAAAGTTCGATGTTGCCGCCACCTAATGACACCTGTATAAACCACCAACTACATTTACCTGCCATCCTACAGAACTATGTGACTTACTTATTGACTCGACCTCGTATCTACGTTTAGAAGCATTTACAATAACATTGATCTACACTTAGCAGTATCTACGCGTACAAATATCTACAACAAGAATCATCTACGTTTACAAACATCTACGTCTACATGGAACTACGTTTACAAGCTTTCGCGTTTACAAACTCCTACGTTTACTAGCATCAACGTTTACGGACATCTATAATAACAACCATCTACGTTTACAATCATTTACGATAACACACATCTACGTTTACTAGTGACTACGTTTACAAACTTCTACATTGTCAAGCATCTATGTCTTCATTAGGCTAAGATTAAGAAAGTAGCATCTGTTGTGTACATAAACCCACAAAAATGTTCCCTGTGTTAACACTACTAGTCTAATTATGCATGTATGAGGGCAAGAAAAACCACAAGTGTTAAACGGGTCTTCGTGCTACACATATGAATAAACCGTTGATATTACATATGAATACATTATACATTATCGCTTGTGACATGGTAATGAGATTAGAAGTACTTGTATTGCTGTCGCTCAAAGTCCTGACATGCAAACCAGACAGTGTAATAGGCAGGTGATCTTAGGCTAAAGTCATCCATCTGCAGAGAGTAGTAAATGTCATCGCGGACTTATATCACTATTAAATAATTAAAACTGCATAGTGTTCTAAAAATATATGTCCGGACAGTTGGCGGAAATTATGTGGAAGCTGTGGAGATGTGGTTTTATAGAAGCATGATGAGAACACCGTGGGCAGATAGAGAGAGCAATGCAGAAATCTTGACAGAAGTTCACTCACAAAGAGAAATGGTTGGCCATGGTTTGGCGTCGCAGACAGCAGAGCACATACTCCAGGACTGCCCGAACTAACATTTCCAGGCAAACCTTCTGGCCCAGAGAGACAACAGTGGAAGATAAACCCTACGGACCGCTGAGTGAACTAAACAAGGCAGTTAGATTCATACAAGAAACAACATTGCAGTTATAGACATATTTCAAGCGAAGGAAAGAAGAAGAAGAAGAAGAAGAAGAAGAAGAAGAAGAAGAAGAAGAAGAAGAAGAAGAAGAAGAAGAAGAAGAAGAAGAAGAAGAAGAAGAAGAAGAAGAAGAAGAAGAAGAAGAAGAAGAAGAAGAAGAAGAAGAAGAAGAAGAAGAAGAAGAAGAAGAAGAAGAAGAAATTGTTACTGGCATCGGTAGGGAATAGTCCACATTCTTTGGGCATGTCATGAGAAGGGGACAGCTGGAGTACATCATGAGATGTTGTCATGATTTCACTGTGTATCAACCAGATAATGACAATACAGACGGTCATATTCATGGCCTGTGTGCAAAGCAACATTTGTTTTTTAACCGGGACAGAAAAACAATAAAGTCGGAATGCACAGCTGCAGTTGTTTACCAGTTAGACCAAAGACACCCTTAACCTTAAGAAGTCTCCAACATCAAACAGGAAAATCGTCTTTGACAGTCCCCACAAGACGGGAAATTGTAGGCATATGTTGAAAAAAGGGGGAGGCGACTTGTGCATGGATTGTCCAAAAGGGGAGATAATCTACTCTTGTGACATTGATTAAACCCAAGGGAGAGAATTTATTCAGAAATGGATAATCTGCCCTTGAACCACTTTTGTTAACATCAAAAGAACGTCACGTGGCCACTCAAGGCTGTTGGGTAAAAACATGCTTTGTTTACAAGTAGTGTAACTCTGAGGATTGACTTGCACGGACGTGTTTGTCACTGCAGTGGATTTAAAAAATATCTACCGTGTGCGGAAATTAATTAGATTTAATTGTACACGTGCCTGTCATGGCAAAATGTAGATGTGATTTCGAAGACACTGCTGTGTTGTGCTTAAGGTATTGTAGAGAGTATATTTAAGCCTAGTTAATATAAGCAGTAGCCTCGGTAAAACTAGCTAGAGTAATGAATAGAATTAGCTCTGCTAGTGAGAATTGTGTAGTGGGGTGATATTGGGGAAGATTGGGGATGGGGAGAATGTACAATGATGGGATCTCCAGTGAGGTCTGCTGGGGGTCTACACTTTACAATTTTGCTCTGTCCTGATCTTAACCCACTGCAGACAGGAGTGAAGAACTCCTATGCCCATGACAGAGTTGGTTCACTGTCATGTATCTGAGTGAGGCGGACACCCCCCCCCCCCAATGGAGGTCAGGGACAGTTGCTATCACCAAATGTGTTGTTCTCTCGTTGACAGGTTCCTTTAGGTCACTCAAGTCACTGAGAATGGAGACCTTGGTGCAGGCAGTTGGTCAACATCTTTTGCACTTAGCCCATGATAAAAAGGGTTTACGGGAACAAGCATAAGAGGGATTAGCAAACGTCACACATTAACAGAATACAAGAAATTGTTTTCTCCGCACCATTTTGGAGGAAGACCAATCGTCAAATTAATGTTTCAAACATCACTTGGGAACAGAATAGTAGAAAGTGAATTTCTTTTACACCACCTGGGAAAAGCCCAGTGGGCAGTATGTTTTACACGACAGGTGAACAAACAAAGAGATACAGTTATTCCCCATCACATGGGAATAAATCAGTATAAACTGATTAGGAAGTTAGTATAACAATGGTCTTGTGAACAGTAGACACTTGAGACAGGAAGTACATTTATTTCAAAGAACAGTATATTCGTGTCCTCACTAGACAAGGGTGTTATAAGTATAAGAACAAATTAGACATATACTAACTGTGTGATCCAGACAGGATTTAGGGTCGGACTGTGACTAGTTCTTTTGAGTGATCAAACAGCCACCGGTGGAAATCTACATCTAGCAGGATGGACACATACCTGGGTGAGGTCATCGTGGAATGAATGAGGATATGGTGTGATCCTTTCTGGGATGATAGGGCTGGGCTCTTCAGCTACCTGGTCTATGTCCACACCCAATAGAAATATTCGACACACATTCTACACTTTACACACACACACACTTCTCACACCTATACTCTTGGTTTAATAAATTATTTTGTATTTATTTGTTAAAGCTTGAGTTGTGGAGTATGTTATGTTGGGGAAAAGTGAGAGGGGGCATGATACAAGGGTGAGTGAGAGTACGAAAGAGGTGTTTGCAGACCGACGGAGTTTTGTGGACGGAGTCTGGTGGTTTCTCTAGGACAATAATATTGGGGTAATAAAAATGTAGTGTTGATTCCCCACACTCCAGGGACAACACGAAAGTAAGTAAGGAAGACTTACGACATTTATTGGGGGCTCGTAAACGTGATCTTTGGACAGCGGGATCTCTTGTAAGCGGGATCTCTTGGAAGCGGGATCTTTTGACAGCGGGATCTCCTGACAACGGGGTCTTTTGACACGGGATCTTTACTAAGAGGACGGTGATATTGTTAGAGAGAGAATCCAGCTAGAGTGAATGTGGATAGGGGTTAAGACACATATCTTACCTGTTCACACTTCACACGTCTGCATAGGTCTGTGGTCCTGATTCTGCTCTTGTCACTGAGTGATTGTGTTGTGCTGTGCTGTGTGGTATTTAAGAATATAGATTGACTGTAATTGTTCATTACCAATATATTTCTTTTAGAGATAATCTATACTCTGTCTGCTGACTTACCTCTCTGAAAAATGGCCACTCCTAAATTAACTGGGGCAGAACTAAAGGCAAAGGGGGAAGAAATGGGATTGTCAGGTTCTGCACTAACAGATTACGTACAGGAGGTGGAGAGGGAGTATCGTCAAGCAGAAAGGGAAGATCGAAAGGCGGAGTTGGAATTGAGAAGGATGGAGTTAGAACAAGCTGCTAAGAAATTGGAAGCAGAGCAAGCCATGAGAAGGCTGGAAATTGAAGCTGAGCAGGCAGCTAAGAATCGGGAAGCTGAACAAGAAGCTCAGAAAAGGGAGCACGAGTACCGGATGCGGGAACTCGAGCTTAAAAGGCAATCTAATGGAGAAACTGAGGGTGCAGTTGGAGGTTCCTCAGTCCCAGGCTCAACCTCAGCAGATGGACATAGTTACCAAGCTATGAAGTTTCCTCTAGCAATCTACGAGGAGGACAAGGAGAAGATTGACCAGTACCTTCAACGCTTCGAGGCCATGTCCGTGGCTATGGGTCTGGAGCGTAACAAATGGAATCTCAAGCTATCCCAGGGATTACGCGGGACCGGCTACGAGGTTTATTCTCGCCTGCCTCCAGGACATGAGAACAATTATGACGAGTTGAAGACGGCTCTGCTGAAACGATTCGAGGTTACGTCACACACCTACCGGAAAAAATTTCGAGCAGCGAAACGAGAACCGGGAGAGTTGTTTGCCGCTTACAGTTTGCGTCTAAAGTCCTATCTCCACAAGTGGATGGATTTGGCTGGGTTCGCACATGACTACGAGAGTCTGGAAGAGCTCATGGTGGTCGACCAGCTGAAGAAGCAAATGTCAAAACCTCTCAGGACATTCCTAGGAGAACAAGGAGCGGAACGTATTGACCTCGTGACAAAATTAGCAGAACGGTTCGTCGAGGTACATGGGGAGGCCGGGGAAAACCTTCCCACCAACACCAAAAGTCAGGAGAAACATGACAAGGAAGAAAGCCAAAAGCTCAGGAACAAAAAAGGGGGAACCTTATGTGCAAAAATCAGAGGATAGTTCAGAGAAGACGAAGGAGGGAAGCAAGAGCTCTTCGAGCTCTACACCAAAACGACAGTGGTCGGAGAAGTGGTGTTCAATTTGTTAGTCACCCACTCACAATACGAGGGACTGCAAATCGAAGGCTAAGAGCCCTCACTTCGCAGCATGTCAAGTGACTTCCAAGGAGGTTGTCACGGAAAATGCCAAAGTCAGCAAGAAGGCTCGCCATCAGGAGAGCTCACTCAAGGCCGGTACTAGAAAATCTAGGACAGGGAAATGGTGCAATCAATGCAAGTCAAACACGCACAATGCTATTGACTGCAGGGAAGAGTCAGGAGATTCTCAATTCGTTATGTGCCCCAGGAGACCTAAGGTGGAGCCCACTGAACAGGTCGAGGCCGATGAAGAGACTCCAGACCAGGAAAAACCACCTGTAGTGGAATTGGTAGAGGTTAACGGTCGTCAAGTGGAGTGTTTGTACGACACAGGACTGGACGGGGAGGCCGTGATTTTTGCGAATCTGGTACACCCAGAACAATTCACAGGTGAGACCATGGAAATACAGCCTGCACAGAAGAGTGCTGTAGCCATGAAGTTGCCCATTGCTAACGTAGAGATTCGGTCAAGATATGTCACCGGCACAATCAAGGCTGCTGTATTGACCGATCCCATTTTCCCAGTAATCCTCGGTTGCCGGTATGTCTTTCTGGGAATGCCCAGGGAGCCAATCCATATGGGAGCAATACAGACTCGCTCTCAGACCGAGAACGGAAGAGGCAGAAGCAATTGTGACTAACCCACTGCCGGGGGAGCTACGAACTGCCCAGAGTGAGGATGATACTTTACGTCCTTGCTACAAAAAGCTGCAGAAAAGTGCTGATCCACCAGGACGGGGTCAGTACTACATGAAGAACAGGATACTCTACAGGAGAGCAGGAAGGGGAGACAACCTATACGGTCAGTTGGTCGTTCCGAAAGCTCACCGGTCCCAGATTCTTCATATGGGGCATACCATCTCCTTTAGTGGACACATGGGTATTGCCGCCACCATGCAGCGGATTTCCTGCCACTACTATTGGCCGGGAATGACAGAGGATGTGCGTCGGTATGTGAAGTCATGCCCTGAGTGCCAGAGGGTGGCACCGAAACACTGGACAGCACCGGTGGTCTTGGGTGAGATGCCCATTATGAACTCTCCTTTCGAGAGGGTAGCCATCGATATCGTGGGTCCACTTCCCAGGACTAGGAAGAGGAACATGTATATACTCACAATGGTGGATTGCTGTACAATGTGGGGTGAAGCCATACCGTTGACCACGATTGACTCGAAACGAGTGGCGGATGCACTGATGGAGGCCTTTACAAGATTAGGCTTTCCAGATCAAATTCTGACGGACAATGGGTCCCAGTTTTGTGGAAAACTCATGGAGGAGGTATTTAGAGTGTTTCACTCTAACCACATACATACCAGCCCTTACCATCCTCAAGCCAATGGACAAGTAGAGCGTTTCAACGGCACGTTGATGACAATGCTCAGGAAACTGGCGCAGGAAAAACCTGATAGGTGGGATGAATATATCCCAGCAGCACTCTTTGCCTATCGGGAAGTTCCTCATGGCTCAACAGGACTACCACCCGCTACGTTGCTGTTTGGTCGTCCAATTAAAGGACCGTTGGAAGCCATGTTGAGGAGTTGGACTGAAGAGGGGACGTCAGAAGAAGTGATCTCTTCCTATAAATACGTGGAGGAACTAAAAGAAAAACTCCACAAAGGATGGACTCTGGCAAATCAAAACTTGAAAAAGGCCAGGAAAAGACATGCGGCTTACTACAACCGTAGGTCTAAAGACAGATCTCTAGAGGTGGGAGACAAAGTTTTGTTGCTACTCCCAACGGGAAACAACAAACTGGAGATAGGTTGGCAAGGACCATTTCCCGTGGAAAGGGTGATATCCAGAACCAACTATCAGATCCGGATCCGGGGAAAGTCGAAGATTTTCCATATCAATCTCTTGCGGAAATACGAAGAGAGACCCGGAGAAAAAGCAGCTCACCTCATGGCAATGGCAGTTGCAGTGGAGACAGAAGTGGGAACCAGCGAGGGCAGGGAATATCCCCTGGTACACCAGGAAACCTACAAGGATGTGCAGGTGAACCCTGATCTGACCTCCCAGGAGAGGGAGAAGATCACCCAGGTTCTCAGGTCTCATAAGGAGATACTGACTGATAAACCAGGACGAACGAGGTTGGTGGAGTTCGAGATGACGTTGACCACACAGGAGCCTGTTCGCCAAAAGGTTTACCCAGTGCCCTTCTCTAAAGAAAAGGCCCTGGAGGAGGAAATACAAAAACTGCTGGAGGATGACGTGATTGCACCATCCACATCCCCATACAATGCGGGGGTAGTTTTGTTACGGAAACCAAGTGGAGAACACCGGTTGTGTATAGACTACCGACTTCTGAACAGTCATACACAATTTCAGGTGGAACCTTTGCCGAATCCAACGCAGTTATTCGCTAGGCTCCATAAGGCTCGGTACTTTTCAAAGGTGGATCTGAGTCGGGGGTACTATCAAATACCAGTCAAACCGGAGATTCGACCACTGCTGGCCTTCAGTACACCCAGTGGACACTACGAATTCAAGGTCATGCCCTTTGGACTCAGCAATGCACCTAGTGTGTTTACACGTATGATGAGGACTTTACTAGATCCTTTACAGGATCCGGCCATCATCTCCTTCATGGATGATATTCTGATTTCCAGTGACCGCTTGGATGACCATTTGCAATCCTTGGAGAGAGTGTTTAATAGACTCAAGGAAGCAGGGCTTACCGCTCGTCCAACCAAGTGCATGATTGGTTACCAGACTCTGGAATTTCTAGGTCACACCATCACTCCAGGACACATTGTCCCAGAAGAGAAGAACCTGGAGAAAATCAGAAATGCCCCAAGGCCAAAAACGAAGAAGGACGTGCGATCTTTTCTCTCGTTGTGTGGATTCTACCAGAAATTTATCCCACATTTCACTGAACTGGGAGCTCCATTGACGGAAACCTTGAAAAAGGGATTCCCGGACCAAATCATTTGGACACCAGAATGTGAGACTGCCTATAGTCAGTTAAAGGAGGCCTTGGTCAGCAAACCTGTATTACAACTCCCGAACCTTTCCAAACCATTTGTGTTGAGAACTGATGCAAGTGGGATTGGGATTGGGGCAGCTTTGTTACAGGAAGGGAAAGACGATGCTTCGGTTTTGAAACCTGTGGCATACGCAAGCAAGAAGCTACTCCAGGCTGAGAGGAATTATTCGACCGTCGAGAGAGAGTGCTTGTCTCTCGTATGGGCCGTGCAAAAATTCCAGCCCTATTTGTATGGAGTTAAGTTTCGGGTCCAGTCAGATCATCAGCCCCTGATGTTCCTGGCTACTTCTCAGAAGCTCAACGCCCGTTTGATGCGGTGGTCGTTGTTACTTCAACCCTACAATTTCACAGTGGAGTATATTCCTGGGAAGGAAAATGTTGGAGCGGACTTCTTATCAAGACACCCAGCTCCTGAAGAAGAGGAATGAATCATCTGGATTGAATTCACAGTGGAGAAGAGTGAGATGGACTACTCTCTTAAGAGGGGGCCTATGTCATGATTTCACTGTGTATCAACCAGATAATGACAATACAGACGGTCATATTCATGGCCTGTGTGCAAAGCTACATTTGTTTTTTAACCGGGACAGAAAAACAATAAAGTCGGAATGCACAGCTGCAGTTGTTTACCAGTTAGACCAAAGACACCGCTAACCTTAAGAAGTCTCCAACATCAAACAGGAAAATCGTCTTTGACAGTCCCCACAAGACGGGAAATTGTAGGCATATGTTGAAAAAAGGGGGAGGCGACTTGTGCATGGATTGTCCAAAAGGGGAGATAATCTACTCTTGTGACATTGATTAAACCCAAGGGAGAGAATTTATTCAGAAATGGATAATCTGCCCTTGAACCACTTTTGTTAACATCAAAAGAACGTCACGTGGCCACTCAAGGCTGTTGGGTAAAAACATGCTTTGTTTACAAGTAGTGTAACTCTGAGGATTGACTTGCACGGACGTGTTTGTCACTGCAGTGGATTTAAAAAATATCTACCGTGTGCGGAAATTAATTAGATTTAATTGTACACGTGCCTGTCATGGCAAAATGTAGATGTGATTTCGAAGACACTGCTGTGTTGTGCTTAAGGTATTGTAGAGAGTATATTTAAGCCTAGTTAATATAAGCAGTAGCCTCGGTAAAACTAGCTAGAGTAATGAATAGAATTAGCTCTGCTAGTGAGAATTGTGTAGTGGGGTGATATTGGGGAAGATTGGGGATGGGGAGAATGTACAATGATGGGATCTCCAGTGAGGTCTGCTGGGGGTCTACACTTTACATTTTGCTCTGTCCTGATCTTAACCCACTGCAGACAGGAGTGAAGAACTCCTATGCCCATGACAGAGTTGGTTCACTGTCATGTATCTGAGTGAGGCGGACACCCCCCCCCCTCCCAATGGAGGTCAGGGACAGTTGCTATCACCAAATGTGTTGTTCTCTCGTTGACAGGTTCCTTTAGGTCACTCAAGTCACTGAGAATGGAGACCTTGGTGCAGGCAGTTGGTCAACATCTTTTGCACTTAGCCCATGATAAAAAGGGTTTACGGGAACAAGCATAAGAGGGATTATCAAACGTCACACATTAACAGAATACAAGAAATTGTTTTCTCCGCACCATTTTGGAGGAAGACCAATCGTCAAATTAATGTTTCAAACATCACTTGGGAACAGAATAGTAGAAAGTGAATTTCTTTTACACCACCTGGGAAAAGCCCAGTGGGCAGTATGTTTTACACGACAGGTGAACAAACAAAGAGATACAGTTATTCCCCATCACATGGGAATAAATCAGTATAAACTGATTAGGAAGTTAGTATAACAATGGTCTTGTGAACAGTAGACACTTGAGACAGGAAGTACATTTATTTCAAAGAACAGTATATTCGTGTCCTCACTAGACAAGGGTGTTATAAGTATAAGAACAAATTAGACATATACTAACTGTGTGATCCAGACAGGATTTAGGGTCGGACTGTGACTAGTTCTTTTGAGTGATCAAACAGCCACCGGTGGAAATCTACATCTAGCAGGATGGACACATACCTGGGTGAGGTCATCGTGGAATGAATGAGGATATGGTGTGATCCTTTCTGTGATGATAGGGCTGGGCTCTTCAGCTACCTGGTCTATGTCCACACCCAATAGAAATATTCGACACACATTCTACACTTTACACACACACACACTTCTCACACCTATACTCTTGGTTTAATAAATTATTTTGTATTTATTTGTTAAAGCTTGAGTTGTGGAGTATGTTATGTTGGGGAAAAGTGAGAGGGGGCATGATACAAGGGTGAGTGAGAGTAAGAAAGAGGTGTTTGCAGACCGACGGAGTTTTGTGGACGGAGTCTGGTGGTTTCTCTAGGACAATAATATTGGGGTAATAAAAATGTAGTGTTGATTCCCCACACTCCAGGGACAACACGAAAGTAAGTAAGGAAGACTTACGACAGATGTACATCATGAGAAGTACATCATTAGAAGTACATCATGAGAAGTACATCATGAGAAGTACATCATGAGAAGTACATCATGAGAAGTACATCATGAGAAGTACATCATTAGAAGTACATCATGAGAAGTACATCATGAGAAGTACATCATAAGAAGTACATCATGAGAAGTACATCATGAGAAGTACATCATGAGAAGTACATCATTAGAAGTACATCATGAGAAGTACATCATTAGAAGTACATCATGAGAAGTACATCATGAGAAGTACATCATGAGAAGTACATCATTAGAAGTACATCATTAGAAGTACATTATGAGAAGTACATCATTAGAAGTACATCATGAGAAGTACATCATGAGAAGTACATCATTAGAAGTACATCATGAGAAGTACATCATGAGAAGTACATCATAAGAAGTACATCATGAGAAGTACATCATTAGAAGTACATCATGAGAAGTACATCATTAGAAGTACATCATGAGAAGTACATCATTAGAAGTACATCATGAGAAGTACATCATTAGAAGTACATCATGAGAAGTACATCATGAGAAGTACATCATGAGAAGTACATCATTAGAAGTACATCATTAGAAGTACATTATGAGAAGTACATCATTAGAAGTACATCATGAGAAGTACATCATGAGAAGTACATCATTAGAAGTACATCATGAGAAGTACATCATGAGAAGTACATCATAAGAAGTACATCATGAGAAGTACATCATGAGAAGTACATCATGAGAAGTACATCATTAGAAGTACATCATGAGAAGTACATCATTAGAAGTACATCATGAGAAGTACATCATGAGAAGTACATCATTAGAAGTACATCATTAGAAGTACATTATGAGAAGTACATCATTAGAAGTACATCATGAGAAGTACATCATGAGAAGTACATCATTAGAAGTACATCATGAGAAGTACATCATGAGAAGTACATCATAAGAAGTACATCATGAGAAGTACATCATGAGAAGTACATCATGAGAAGTACATCATGAGAAGTACATCATTAGAAGTACATCATGAGAAGTACATCATTAGAAGTACATCATGAGAAGTACATCAGTAGAAGTACATCATGAGAAGTACATCATGAGAAGTACATCATGAGAAGTGTCGTCTGTCGTCCCTGGGGGGAACTGGAATCAACAAGCACACTTTATAAATTCCCTATCATCAGCTTGGGCGTCTGTCGGATCTTTGTCTACACACCCCCTTTCAGTCTCTGGATCACTATCTCTCTCACTTCTTACCACCATAAGACAATACCCCTTTTCATATTCCTCCAGAACATACCCACACCAACACTGGCTTCGAACAAAATGATAAAACATTTAATGCAGAAAAGTGTCACTTGTGTGTGCAATGTATGTGTATAGAATTCTGTGGTATAGTCTATCGTGTATGTGAGATACGACCAGTCAGTTCAGGATCAGAGTCAACTTTCATCATCGTGCTCCGGCCATACAACTGCACAACATCACAAGATCAGAAGGAGCTCACCAGATGAAGCGTCTCTCCGGTCAGTTGTCGATTTTCTCCCCGTTAATCGTGGATAGCTTGGATGCTTGGTCACCAATGTGTGATTTGGTTAATTACTGTCCATTAGTTCGACACACACGGTGAAACATATATCCAATACAATCCAGTGACGTAAGAACATAAGCACTGGTCTAGTAAGATCTTTACAAAACACTACTGTCATTCGATCTACTAAATGTTTCCTGTCTTTTCGGAAAATGTTACTCACTTATCTTCTTCACCATCCTACGACTCTCCTTGTAACTGTCATAGTTAATAACTCAGTTGTTTTTGGGAATGCAACCACTGACAAGGCACTCTCCCCATGATTTACTATCTAAACTCAGATGAGACCATGAGGTGTTGTGTAACAGTGGCAGGTTAAGGCGAACAAGCAACAAACATCACTCCAAGGCCGTTCTTTCTCCAAGTTACTTTAATCGGATTCACATCGAGACAGGTTATAACAAACCACAATTCAAATCCAGATGTTCCCCAGCTCTATCTTACGTCCTTCATAGATGGCGGGTCGTTCACAACTGACCTTGTTTCTACGATCCTCGTCATAGGACGACCCCCCTAGCTACCTAGCAGTTCTTAGCTACCCCCCTACTATGGTGCTTGCCCGTGCACTATTTCATTATTGACTATGCACACCTCACTGCCCCTTCTTCCTATTACTAACTCTGTTATATTCCTCTCTTTCCTCCACCAAGACTTTTCCCCGAAAAGTCTTAAACCCAAAACCCTACTCTAATTTCCAGCAAAAAAAATCTAAGTAATATAACCTGGAACTTTTTTATAAGGCCCTACTATGTCTTATCACCAGAGTCTTTTTGACTCTTATCACTACCCCATCATTACTTCAAGTTCTCTTGAGATCTATAGCCATCCGCTACTACCCCCCACAACACAACTTTACTCAACCTCTCATGGGTTGTCCTATAACTATCTGCCATCACTCCTCCAATATTACTTAAGCCTTAAAACTAAGTAAGTTACAACCCCGCATGAAACTTAGCTATCCGCCAATTCATTATACAACACTTCTTCTTCTATATACATCAATGCTACTTCTTTCTTCTCATCTACAGGGTCACAAGCTATCCGCTTAAACCCTTTTTAATTTTACTTCTCATCATGTAGATACATATCAATATCTGATCTTGACCATAACAATTCGAAACGCATACTCTTCAAAAACACTTAGACACAAGATAGAAAAACAGAGATGGTGCGCACCAAGGAAAGAAAGATAGCAAAGGAAACTATATAATTTATCCTCCCTTTCACACACGAAACTTTATGAAATAACGTTTCTCAAATACAAATCTAAAAATGATATGTTTTTATCTTCAACATTAGTATGTACGATCTGAAAGTTCTAACCATCCACCAAAGTAAAATATCTTCTAAAATAGCTCATCTAATCTCTGACCAGTACACGTTCTGCTGCTATTCGCAGCTAGTAGAATTACTAACAATGACCTTATGTCTATAACCTCCACGTATCATGGACCCTTACAATCAACCTCTATCTCCTGCTTTCACTTCATGTTTACTGTAATCACAGTACCCTAAAAAAAATATTTTATGAACATAGGTATAATTATCCCAAAAAAAATAATATCACCGTTCTCTTACCGTGAACATAACTCCTATTCTTGGCATTCAAGCTATAGTTATCCCGGCCCATGCTGCAATCACAGCACGCAAAATAACGTTCATAGTTCACATATTATGAACTTGCCTACTTAATCCACCCCCCCCCCCCATATGGCGCTCAGTCCGTGTTTATTCTGGTCATTGCTGACAACCGCAGCGATTTTCAATGGCTTTATCTGTTATCTACAGGAACCATACCAGTACTGACCTTATGTCTGTAAATGTCTCCCTTGTCCAATCCTTTTGTCATAGCTAATTTCTAAAACCCTGCAACAGTATCTAGCAATTTATCTATCCCCAGGGCAGTTATAGGATATCTATAACATCATGGCACTCAATCCATGTTCACTCCAGGTCTGTAAAAAAAAATCGACCCCATCAAGACCATATCCCAAGGTTGCCCCATATGGTAATTCTGAACGTAATTCTGCATCTAGAACTCCCAGGGACCCTATTAACATATCTCCTTAATATGGAGCAATTTCTATTTTATAACTCCGCACATAAAAAAACTATTTACTCAAAACTAATTGTAAATATGGTCAACGCCAACTCAAGTATGAATACCAAAGCTCATTACACTTTTTGCAAGTGAAAATAACTAAACAAAGTAATATGCTAATATTTAACCAAGGCAAGCTAAATAAAACCAGAATTCATGAATAACTGGAGACAAGACAAATCAAAACAGAACAATATCATCCCCCCTAAATTGAAATACATCATTTTATCCCCAACGAAATAAGATCAATATACATAATAAAACAAGCATCAATTTAAATCAAGACAAAATTACTTAGTGTCCTCCAACATTACCAGTCGCTTTTACGGACCGATAATTTACACGTAAAAGAAGGAAAACACAACAAGTCATATCCTAAAATTAAATGGCAGCTAAACAATATTATCGTGGATGGCTCAGGCGGAGGATACGATCAGACAGGTGTGCCCCCTGGAAAACATTAGGTGTGGAGAGGAGTGGGTCAGAGTGCCAACGGAGCAGTCAGACTTGTGCAGAGTTATAATCACATTAATCCGGGAGTGCAGGGAGTGGCCAGCAGGGGCCACGGAAGTGGAAATCCAGCAACTAATTCAGGATAATGCTCGCTCAGGTGATGTGATTATCTACACAGATGGTTCGGTGTCAAGAGGTGAGAGAAGTGGCTGGGGTTTCATAGCCAAAGCTAATGGTCGATGTTTGGGGCAGGAGAGCCTGAAATATGATACCACAACATCCAGCTTAAGAATGGAAGTGGAGTCAGTCACTGCGGCTCTCCGCTGGATGGAGAACACGACACACACACACATCGTGATTGTAACTGACTCAGAAAGCATGCTGACGAGGGTGAGGACGGGCAGGCTTCGTGTGGAGTGGCTTGCTTCGCTTCGGAGGTCACGGGTGACAAGCATCGCCTTGATCTTTTCTCCGGGGCATGCCGATGTGCTGGGAAATGAACAGGCTGACAGATTGGCTGGCTCTGCAGAACTTGGTGGAGTATTGATACATGACAAGGCAGACATGGTTGCGGCCTTGTGGGAGCATGTGCACACCTCGGAGGAGCAAATGGATTACCATGGTCTGGCAAGAATGAGACAACGAGGAGTGACGAAGGGATCTGGCCGACGCTCAACGCTCAAAGGAAAGGCGAGACGGACTTATAATCAGATTGCTACTGGTACTATTAGTGTTGGAACTCTTCGCTGGCTGCTGAGGATGGGGACGGAGCACTTATGGGAATGCCCCGAATGCCGTGATGTCGATTCCTAAATCAATCAATCAATCAATCAATAAACAATATGCATCCCGTTAACCACGGTATCCCCGCAATGCGAAAACCACCCGAAGATGTCTATTTACTATAGAACTCATTAATATGTATTGATACATATATCCCCCAACGTTAATTAAAATAATATATACTCTTCTTCATACAAGTCGTATCTGCCTCAAAATACGACCAATAAAACAAAGAAATTTTTCACCAACCATTGTGGGTAATACATCTAGCTACTGGATTTGTACCAACAACTAATTCTACTTTCACTTCATAAGGACATTCTCTCAGTTCAAGTCTCTCATCCACCCGACGCAGCAAATGTTGTATGCTCCCGCATCACTAATCTCCATCATCTCACCACAATAACTCAAGGTTACACCCAACTCCCTCCTAACTTCATTTACACACACTGCGCTGGCAGTCACGCCACTCACATTTATCGAAACACGTTCTACAGTGCTCTACTTATAATACTCTGACGCTCAGCTGGTTAGTCACGTTCTCTTCTTCCTCTGCTTACATCACTCATCTCTCATCTCCCACCACTACTCAAGGTTACTCACATTTATCGGGAGACTTTCAGAAACAGCAACCACATACGGCTAACGACCAGCTCCTCATAGACAATCTAACACAGTATTGTCTATCTCCCTTACAGACACACTAGTCGTCATTATCAAATTTATCAACAGCTCTTCACGACAAATCTCACTCCGACGAGACATACCAATTACATCTTCGCTATATTCTCTCATTTCTCTGCATCATGCAATCTCACTTCAACATAACTCCGCCAAACGACACCGGATCTGCCGCATGAAACTTCCACTAAAACGCCAATTCAATATCTGCCACAGGACTTTTACACTCCCTGCGTATCTACAACATAACTACTCCGATACTCAACTACTCACTCACTACTCATCAATCTCCTCATCACCTCATCCTACTCCTATAACAATGATCTACTTCTTCGCGCTATCTCAGGCTATAACAGCCGCACTACCCAATCGGTCACTATTCTATGACTGCTCCATGTATCCTTACGCTCGCTCTTCTATACCCCAAAACAAATTATACAACACAAGACAACACTACATCAGTTCTCAACATCACACATCACTTGCAGTGATTCTCCGCCTCTTTCCACTCTCATCCTCTCCGCAGCAAACCAAACATTTGTGCTGGTATAACCCTCATCAAACTTGAATTACTCCAACCAACAAAATACTTAAATCTTCACGTATCAGTTAATTCTTATTTAAATATAACCATGGTCTTATCGATTTCATGAAACTTCTAACTTTGTCCAGCGATGCTTCAGCCTTCTGCTGTTTTTGTGTTCTACTTTCTACTAGACAAACATCTTTCTTTTTGAAAGTATCTTTTTCTCTCTCCCTTGGTATTCGTCTCCTAGCCTTCGCTACTTTTCTGCCATATATACTGGTATCTTGTTCCAAAGAGTCACTAACTAAAAATTTGCTTGCTTGCCCACCATCAACCATACCGTACGAGGAAACATCTCCCTTCGAGTCAGGATCTGCTCGTTGTACAATCCTCTCGTTTCTACTCATTCCTTTTGAACCCCTGTCTGGTGTATATTCTATACCAAAATTTGCGAGGTCTGAAAATTCTGATTCTAGGGACGACTCAGATTCTTCGGTTCCACATCCATGATTATATATGAGCAAACTTTTTTTTCATTTCTAGCCCTAACACTCTTTCTAATTTTCTTTCTGCTGTCTTTTGTCTTGGTTTGTCTAACCTCTGCACGGCCTGCCTCCTTAAATGTAACGGTGTCTCCCTTTGTCACTTTCAACTCAGTTGGTTTTGATTGAGTTTTCCTTTCCACCTTATCGATCTGTGTCTGAGTACTCTTCTCCACATTACTGATTGGCTGGGTCTGTGTCTCTCTTTCCTGTCCTGACACTAAAGACTGAAAACACCTTCTGACCACCTAAGGTTTATTGTCTGTGTTTCTTCTCTGTTACTCAACCTTGCAACTGAATATCGCAACTGTCTGATCTGTAACCAGTTTTCTCGTAAAGCTCTTGCGTTTTCACTATTTGAAGGCCAAGACCACTGTTTCCTTTTCTGACCATTACTAATTCCTATATATCTCTGTGTCTCACTCTTATCTGCTTTCATATTTATATAGCTAATAACTTTAGTATTGTAGCCACACTGGTTATCATTCCTATTGACCGGCTGCCATCTATTGGGCTTGCCTACACCAAAATATCTCATATCTGTCTCGTGCTCCGTTCGTTCAGGCGTCTGCCTCTTTATCAATTCTATCATAGACGAAATTCTATCTACGTCCATTTTTAAGCTATCCATCAACTCTGTCACACGTCCTAGCTTCCTATAAAAGATTTCCATAGTAGCTCACCACGCCTTTATGCTATAAAGCTTTGTTATACGTAGTATCTGGCCTGCATATGGCTCTCCCAACTCCACCCAAAACCTGTGTCAACGACGCTTCATCTTGTGCCATTTTATTATATCTGTAAATTAGGATAATTCAACCTCTAATCAATAATAGTAATTAATAGTATATCTGTAAATTAGGATAATTCAACCTCTAATCAATAATAGTAATTAATAATAATATTATAATCACATTTATAATGTTTAAACATTTATACTATTAAGTTTACCCTATTCACTCTGTATCCACCGGCGGGAGGAAGAAGTCTGCAAAGTTCTAACAACGATAACTCAGGAGTTCCTCTAACACACAGCTCCCGTGAGCTTTTTAGGGACACCAGCGAACATTTTCTAGTATGTTTCACCCGTGGGCGGGCAGTCGAGAACGTGTTGAAAAAGACTTCACCCGTGGGCGGGCAGAGAACGTGTTGAAAAAGAAAATCCAGCGACACGACGACATCACAGCTCCAATAAGTCCAGCAGTGACCTCACTTCAGGCGGCAGCCAAGGTCATTCCAACGACACGATGACCTCAAGGTAACGGCTTGGTTAACAGCCCCGATAATACAGCAACCTCAAGGCAGGTAGGCATCTAGGTTTCCAGCATAGTGACGCCCAAGGACTGCGGCTTCTGACAAGGCCTGGAACAATTGACTGCGGCTTCCAAATGATTAGGGTCCCCTGTACGCCTGCAGGTATACACTCGATAGAAGCTGTATAGTGTAATAATTCCCTGGTTTCAACCTTGCAACACTGGGAGGCACGATCAGAGGTATCCGACACCCAAAAACGATCTTGATAGCAAGCCTCACGAACAACAGAGCCCGGAGATGACTTGATAGCGGCTCTCACGAACAACAGAGCCCAGGAATGACTTGATAGCGGCTCTCACGAACAACAGAACCCGGAGATGACTTGATAGCGGCTCTCACGAACAACAGAGCCTGGAGATGACTTGATAGCGGCTCTCACGAACAACAGAAGCCGGAGATGACTTGATAGCGGCTCTCACGAACAACAGAGCCCAGGAATGACTTGATAGCGGCTCTCACGAACAACAGAGCCCGGAGATGACTTGATAGCGGCTCTCACGAACAACAGAGCCCGGAGATGACTTGACAGTAGGCTTCACAACCCAGCGCGAAATTATGTCGAATTTCTTACACGCGCCATAGTTGATGTTTTCAGCTGCCTGTTCACATACAGTTTGCAAGTGTGAATCAGTGGGTGTTGCTCCAGTTAATTGAAGTGCCGCGACAAGCATCTAGGAATCCTGGTCACGGCACCATTTCGCCTATGTAACAGTGGCAGGTTAAGGCGAACAAGCAATAAACATCACTCCAAGGCTGTTCTTTCTTCAAGTTACTTTAATCGGATTCACATGGAGACAGGTTATAACAAACCACAACTCAAATCCAGATGTTCCCCAGCTCTATCGTACGTCCTTCTTAGATGGTGGGTCGTTCACAACTGACCTTGTTTCTACGATCCTCGTCATAGGACGACCCCCCTAGCTACCTAGCAGTTCTTAGCTACCCCCCTACTATGGTGCTTGCCCGTGCACTATTTCATTATTGACTATGCACACCTCACTGCCCCTTCTTCCTATTACTAACTCTGTTATAGTTGGACCTTCCTTGTGGAACAGAGTCCAATTGTCGAGGTCAGTTAGCAACCGCACCAGGTTACTGCCATTTTCCTCATCTCTGAGTTGTAGGTAAGTTCTCTGATCTAGTAGAACCTTGTGCGAACAATTTCCTTCTCCTGAACCGAAACTACGAATTCACATTAAGGATAAATGTCCATCGACTTCAATCAATATTGGACACTGCAGTTTATTTTCTTGCTCAGACGGGAATTTTAAAAAATCTTTCACTCAGTTTTCATAAACCCTGGCGCACTGATCACAATTTAGTTATTTTCAGACAGCCGAGAATTTTGTCTGAATGACGTCACCGACTTGGGCGGCAACCGAGTTACCCCGGCGCTCCCTCTCTCATCTTCAGATCCGGGTTTTAAAAAAAAACATATCCACGAGTCTCCTTTGATCCGGGGAAAATCTCAAAGAATCCTGGCCGTGTTTGATCCGGGAAAAGCTTTTCCCGCACCAACAAAGAGCCGCAGCGGTTAGAGACGGCTGTCTCCGACAATCTATCATGCTGGTTCGACATCTCCGGTAATTCCGTGACAAGAAGTACATCATGAGAAGGGGACAGCTGGAGTACATCATGAGAAGGGGACAGCTGGAGTACATCATGAGAAGTACATCATGAGAAGGGGACAGCTGGAGTACATCATGAGAAGGGGACAGCTGGAGTACATCATGAGAAGTACATCATGAGAAGGGGACAGCTGGAGTACATCATGAGAAGGGGACAGCTGGAGTACATCATGAGAAGGGGACAGCTGGAGTACATCATGAGAAGTACATCATGAGAAGTACATCATGAGAAGTACATCATGAGAAGGGGACAGCTGAAGTACATCATGAGAAATACATCATGCGAAGGGGACAACTGGAGTACATCATGAGAAGGGGACAACTGGAGTACATCATGAGAAGGGGACAGTTGGAGTACATCATGAGAAGGGGACAGCTGGAGTACATCATGAGAAGGGGACAGCTGGAGTACATCATGAGAAGTACATCATGAGAAGTACATCATGAGAAGGGGACAGCTGGAGTACACCATTAGAAGTACATCATGAGAAGGGGACAGTTGGAGTACATCATGAGAAGGGACAGCTGGAGTACATCATGAGAAGGGGACAGCTGGAGTACATCATGAGAAGGGGACAGCTGGAGTGCATCATGAGAAGGGGATAGGATAGCTGGAGTGCATCATGAGAAGGGGACAGTTGGAGTACATCATGAGAAGGGGACAGCTGGAGTACATCATGAGAAGGGGACAGCTGGAGTACATCATGAGAAGTACATCATGAGAAGTCCATCATGAGAAGGGGACAGCTGGAGTACATCATTAGAAGTACATCATGAGAAGGGGACAGCTGGAGTACATCATGAGAAGGGACAGCTGGAGTACATCATGAGAAGGGGACAGCTGAAGTACATCATGAGAAGGGGACAGCTGGAGTACATCATTAGAAGTACATCATTAGAAGGGGACAGCTGAAGTACATCATGAGAAGGGGACAGCTGAATTACATCATGAGAAGGGGACTGCTGGAGTACATCATAAGAAGGGGACAGCTGGAGTACATCATGAGAAGGGGACAGCTGGAGTACATCATGAGAAGGGGACAGCTGGAGTACATCATGAGAAGGGGACAGCTGGAGTACATCATGAGAAGGGGACAGCTGGAGTACATCATGAGAAGGGGACAGCTGGAGTACATCATGAGTACATCATGAGAAAGGGACATCTGGAGTACATCATGAGAAGGGGACAGCTGGAGTACATCATGAGAAGGGGACAGCTGGAGTACATTATGAGAAGGGGACCGCTGGAGGAAAGGAGAGGTCGAGGGAAAACCAAGAGATGAAGCTGGACAATTTGACAGGACGGCGTGGAAGAACATCAGTATCAGAAGGTTTCAATTGTTGCTGTATGTAGCCGAGGCGCAGTGTTGGGGTGAGCGCCCAACATTGCTTAAATACCCCAATGGCTCGTGAATACATAACCTATGCAGCAAAAGTCCAACTCCTGGCCTTCACGTGGCGGAACTGTTTCTACTAACAGGAGAAGGGGCGACGGCGAGTTTCTGGCGCCGGAAAATAACCACTGTGCTCTAGATGTGTATACACATACATGCATGTGCAGACACGTGTGTACGTGTGTAAACATCTAAACTCGAGTGAGACCACAGTCTGCTCTAGCAAAGGAAAGGTGCTGAAGACGGAGGCAACCAGCCAGGAGGCGCACCACAGAAATCAGGATGCCACGCAATTACGCAAAATGGAATATGTCGACTACTACTAAATGTTATGGTGCTCGCCCTGCTTGGGACCCCCAGGCAGGTGCAGTGCCGGGTCCTATGTCTCGAAAGGGTCCAACCCCAACTACTGGAGGTCCTTCTCAGATGTCCTGTGGAGCCAAGGGACATGAGAATAGAACGCCTGGCCATACTAACCACAAACTTAAAATAATGCACTGGAATGCGGAGGGAGTCAGCAACAAAAACATAGAATTAGAAAACATCCTGGACCAAGAAAAAGTAAGCATATGTTGCTTGCAAGAAACTCACCTCAAAGAAAATATAGCCTTCAAAATCAGAGGCTACCAGTGTTACCGGTCTGACCGAAATGACAGGCGAAAAGGTGGGATACTTACCCTTGTAAAAAATAACATCACTGCTTCCCAAATCGAAGTCTACATGGAAGGGGCTGAGTATCAGACACTTAAACTTAAGACAGGCAATACAGACCTGCATCTGATCAATTACTACTGTCCAAGTGACCGCCCACAGGCACTGGCACAAAATGATTGTGTGTGGCGATTTCAACAGCCACTCGCAGAGTTGGGGCTATGATCACATGGACCAGAGAGGAGAGAGACTGGAAGACTGGCAGGATGATAATTGATTCATCTTGGTTAACAAGCCGTCCGACCCACATACTTTCTACTCGAGATCATGGCACACTACAACTACACCTGACCTGGTTTTTCATTCACCAGACCTGGAGTGGAACATTACGCGGATTGTTGGGAAACAACTTGGTGGCAGTGATCAACGGCCAGTCTTTCTAACTGTAGAAAATGAGCTTGTAAGTGAAAGCAGCACCCTCTCGAGGTGGAACTACAAGAAAGAAGACTGAGCAATGTAAAAGAATCTCACCAGCATACTGGTTAGAAACCTGAACACTGAGAAAGACATAAATAAAGTAGTTGAAGAGTTTGGGAAATGCACACTACAGGCAGCGCGAGAAACAGTACCAAGAGGAGCCCGTAAACAATATAAACTCTACTGGAGTAGTGAACTGGAACAGTTGCATAATGATGTGGAAGTGTGTAGAAAGCAAGCAGAGGCCACACCCAGCCAAGAACACCACAATAAATTCCAGCACGCAAAAGTCAAATTTCAAAGGCCAAGCTGCAGGCTAGACGGAAAAGCTGGCAGGAAAAAACAGAGTCTCTGACCTTTGAAAGAGACACAAGGAAATTGTGGAAGCTAATAAAACAACTTAACGATGAGGGCACAGGGAGAAACACAAAAATTGCACTACATAAAGATGGAAACATCTTAACAAGAAAGCAAGCAGCTTACCATTTTGCGGACTCATTCGCACAAGATAACAATATCAAAATTATTCCAGAGAAACAACAAGAGATTCAAGAGAAACGGCAACATACAGGACAGAAGGAAATAGTACATGAGGTTCTGGAGGCACCCGTCACAATCAGCGAACTGGAGCTAGCCATATCAAAACTGAAAATGAGAAAGTCACCAGGAGCTGATGGTATCTCCAATGAAATGATCAGGAACCTAGAAACAGAAACCAAAGCAAAGCTGTTGCAGATCTTCAATAACAGCTGGACCTTAGGCAGTGTTCCACAAGCCTGGAGAGAAGCAACTATGATACCCCTCCTAAAATCAGGGAAAGATAGTTCCATTGCCTCTAGCTACAGACCAATTAGCCTCACCAGCTGTCTCTACAAAACACTGGAGCGCATCATCAATCACAGACTGCAGTGGTACATTGAAAGTTAAAGCATCCTTGTGCCACAGCAGGCTGGCTTAGGCAGTGCTACTCTACGGAAGATCAGACAACCTACCTCTCGCAAGAAATTGAGGATGCATTCCAAGAGAAGAAGCTGGTGCTTCCGGCATGGATAGATTTTAAGAAAGCCTTTGACAGAGTCTGGAAAGAAGGTCTGATGAATAAACTGAGAAACTGCAAAGTCAATGGAAGAATGTACAAATGGGTGAAAGCATACTTGCACAACAGAAGAGCCCGAGTACAGATAGACGGTCTAAAGAGCAAGAAAGTACTACTGCGTCACTGTGTTCTCCAGGGCGGAGTCTTGTCCCCCACACTATTTCTAATCTTCATCAATGATCTCGTTGCTAATCTACCACATGGAATTAAAGCGGCAATGTACGCCGATGACCTGGTTCTATGGAGCACAAATGAACATGCATCAGTGGCCACCAGATTGCTACAAAGAGCTGTAGATACATTTGTTGCATGGGCAAATAGATGGTGTGTCAGCATAAACACTGACAAGTACAGCACCACCCTATTTACTCTCTCTCTCTCTCTCTCTCTCTCTCTCTCTCTCTCTCTCTCTCTCTCTCTCTCTCTCTCTCTCTCTCTCCAAAACAAAAGGCAGGGACCATCCAGATAAATGGAACACCCCTAAGAGAAGATAAAGAACCAATATACCTTGGAGTAACATTTGATGGCAGGCTGACATGGAGAAAGCACATCAACAAAGCAGTAGCAAAAGCCAGAAGGAAAATAGCCATCCTGAGAAAGCTAAGTGGAACCATATGGGGAGCCAGTGGGAAGATACTTAGCAAAGTTTATCAACAGAGCTTACGACCACATCTGGAATACGTGTCAACTGCGTGGTGTTCGGCATCAAAAACCACACTACAAGAGCTGGACAAAGTGCAAAATCAAGCACTTAGAGTCACCACATGAGGGATGAGATCAACCCCTATAGTGGAAATGGAGAAGAAGGGGAGGACACAAGCACTGAGCGAGCGCAGAGATACGAAAACGCTAATACAAGCAGATAAGTTCCTCAGCTTGCCAGGTCACCCTATGAAGAACAGATTTGAAAACCTAGCTATGGGGCGGTTGAAAAGAAGTAGTTTTATTCACCAGGCCAAACTACTCTACAGAGAAAACACTGATCTGCCGACAGTTGGTATCCCCCTAACAACTATTCCACAGCGAACTCCATGGAAAGATGAGCATATACTATCATTACAAATTCATACAAAAGTGAGAGGAATATTTGACCAGGAAGAACAGAACAGTCTGCAGCACAGAACAGCCACTCTCAGCTTCCTCGATGAAGAATACCCACAGGACCTCTGGATCCGAGTCTACACAGATGGGTCAGCACAAAATGCTGTTCGAAATGGAGGAGCGGGAGTGTACTTAGAATATCCAAATAATACTAGGGACACAGCTAGAGTACAGACAGGAAAGTACTGCCATAACTAGTGTGCTGAAATTGAGGCAATCAAGATAGCAACAGAGAAATTACTAAATACCAGCAATGGTACACAACCTGTGGTGCTATTGACAGATGCAAAATCAGTACTCGAGGCGCTCCTGTCTGGGAAATTGCCAGTACTAAGGACACTACTTTCTGAACTTAGCAGTCAGCATAAGGTCACCATACAGTGGATACCATCCCACTGTGGAGTACCCGAAACGACAGAGCTGATCAATTGGCTAAGGAAGGAGCCAAAGAAGAACAGCCTGATGTGCCCGTTACATACCACCAAAAGAAAAGAATGATCAAATCAGTCAGAAAGCCACCAAAACCTGCTCAAGATGACTACCACGTTATGGACAGACCAGAACAAGTCATTATTCTGCGCCTCAGAACAGGGCACAATAGATTACGCAACCACATGTATACAAAATTCACGATTGGTGAAACAGCCATGTGCACATATGGATTGGCGTCGTAGACAGCAGAGCACATACTCCAAGACTGCCCAAAATATAACATATCTGGGCAAACCTTCTGGCCTAGAGAGACGGCAGTGGAAGATAAACTCTATGGACCGCTGTGTGAACTTAAAAAGACATTTCAATTCATACAAGAGACAGCATTGCAGTTATAGACATATTTCAAGAGAACGAAAGAAGAGGAAGATCAGTATCAGAAATAATTGGCATAATGTTTAGCTAAAGTTACAGGTTACATTTACTGAGCTCCAGGCGAGAACGCATTTTAATGTCGGCTCTTTAAGGGTTAATCTACTGGTCTACACATGTAAATGTGCAGAATGAAGAATATATTGCTAAAAGCTAAATAGAGTTCTCATGTTGTTTAAAATCGCAGACTTTTCAACCCGGACAACAGCGGTACAAAGGTCTTGGCTAATGTCCGTTAGTTAGTTGCATGTCTTTTACATCATGTCGCAGTCAACCCCAGCATTTTTTGTTTGGCTGTTTGTGATTTCTTAGCAAGTTGACTGCAGTAGTTTGCCAATGCTATCTGAACGACTGAAACTCATACATCTGTATGAATATCATCGCAAGGCGGTCTGCTTCCAAATCTCCCTCAACAGTGTTTCAAACGCGGTATGCGGGATTGTGAACTGGGTCCGTAAACCCATCGCCACAACCAAGTATGTACCATGATAATAAAGGAAATGTCATAGAGACCTCAAACTTTGCATTGTGTTCTTTTTTTTTTCTTTTTAAAAATGGCAACAACAGGTATCTAAACACTTATGCCGTCTCTGTTTGACCTTTAGAAGATTTTCTTTATTACTGTCAAATTATTGAAATTTATTTATTTTTAAGATTTGGACAAAAACAAAACTCTGATGGGGCTAAATCAGGGAATAGAATGGATTTGTAAGAATCTCAGTGTGCAAATCCCTGACTCCTAGGTGTACACGCCATGATTTGTGAGAGGGCACGTTGTCTTGTAGCAAGGGAAGACTTTGAATGCCCACTACCAGTCGTGGTTTGGTCACATACTTTTTTTTAGAATAGGAAGGAGATTCCCCTATAATACATTCCATTAACTGTTTTGCTACGAGGCAGGTAATATTTCTGTAGGATACTTTTGGCGTCACAAATAACACACAGCATCACTTTGTCTACATATTTCCATGATCTTGACGTCACCATGGCATGCTGGAAATTTAGGATTTGGGGTAAATTCTCATTTGGGCTTTTGACTGGTACTGTCTGAGCAACTGTCGACAGCAATTATCCTCCATTTGCTTTTGTACACGTGTCAAAAAGAGCGGAACATATCGGGCAAACACGTTTGTTATGTGCAGTGTACAAATATATGAGCTGTTCTGTCACTCAGTTTTTCTGATCTAGCTATCTCCTCATTTGTCGTTTTTCGATCGTATATAATTGATTTCGATCACTTTTGTTGAATTTACATCTTTGGACTCTGAGGGCGGTTTCCAAGACTGTGGTAGATTTAGTTAGTTGTTTTTTTTTTAGTCGATGGATCAACATCACGGCACACGGGTGTAACCCATAAGTGCTCCGTTCTCCTCCTAACTCAAACCAGAGTCTGGAGAAACTCAGCTCAGTGCACGAACTCCGTAGCACCGGCGAGGATCCTGAAAAACTTCGGGTAGATTTTTAACTCGAAATTTTGCCCAAGCAGCGCCGTTAGGCTACTCTTTTTCGATGTCCAACTGCCAAGGGATTTTTTACGTGAGCAACAATACACACGGGCGTCCGATCTCACTACCCAGAGACCAGTAGATTTGCAACATTTGAGAGGCTAAACTTAAACAGTCGATTCCAAGGTCTTTTCCCATACCCCCAATGAAATGCTGGTTCCTTCTTCCTGTGTATTTCTGCAGGTGTTGTTCTGTAGGTGTTCAGACATGTTATCACAGCCTTGGCCTCTGTCTTCTCCATTATTTTGACAAAACTTCGGAGTAGCAGTTCCGTTAATAAAGCATGTTTCACCGTGCACTATGGCCGGAAAACGCATTGAAGAAACAAATGCATACATCATATATTCAGTGCAAACATTCATTTCCGTCACATATGAACGTAGCGATGAGATACACGCGTATGAAGTCTACATCAACGAAACAAATGAGTAACCTTTATATATTTGTTTCATGTAGAGTTTTACATGCAGTTGTATCAGTGTATATTTTTTGTGTGTGTGCTGACGACGGCTTTATCCGCAACACGGCTTACCGGTTCTACTTCTCGTTTTATTGATGATACTCTCAGTGAAAATATGAGGAGCTCTGCATGTTTCTGGTTTCAGCTTTTTATTGTTACTCCTTCATAGTCAGGGTACAAACAGACTTATTACCAGCCCCTTGTATGGCCTGAGTTGTGCGTCATGGATGGTATGCAAACTAGACGCTGCAAGAGTGATTAGTAACGTTATACTCTCGTGTAACAGGTTCAGTAGCTGTGGGTTTGTCCCGTGTGCAGTGATATCAGTTCTAACAGAGAGAAACAGTAACAGTATGGCTTTAACGATGAATGTCAGCCCATGTTTAGCCATTTACACTGGAGAAACAATGTGTAGGCAGGCAAGTCAGTATTAGATTGTATCTGCGAAGAGGTTTCAAAGCCTGTCTCAGCTTCTCCTCCTCCTCCTCCTCCGTCTTCTTCTTCTTCTTCTTCTTCTTCTTCTTCTTCTTCTTCTTCTTCTCTTGTTCTTCTTCTTCTCCTCCTCCTCCTTCTTCTTCTTGAAATATCCCTTTAAGAGGAAGACACCAGCGAAAGAGCCAAGATGTGGAGGAATATAAGAAAGGAATCTTCTTCTTCTTCTTCTTCGGCGTTCCGAGCCATTTGAGGTTCTTTGCTGCAGATACAATCCGTCTCTATTCGTCTCTCTAGTTGACCTTCTCTTGCCAGTCGTTGATTCCAAGTGCTTGTAGGTCTGTATATATATTATCTCTCTCTGGTCTACCTCCGGGTCTTTTTTTTTTTTTTTTTTTTGCATATCCTTTACATGACATCGCTGTCAACACCAGCATCTTTCAAGCTGTATGTTGATTTCTTGGCAAGATTACGCTCAGTAGTTTGCCATTGCTTTCTGAGCGGCCGGCTCACATACCCCGTAAGTTACCGATGCGATTCGAACCACTGCTGATTCTCACCGTCATCACGTCACAGACGAGAGTATACGAGATCCTGAGTGTAAGCGCGTTTTGTTTCCCTATTATCTTCCATTCTTTCTATATGCCCCAGCCATTGTAGTCTATTAGCCTTCATGATACCAGTGATTAGCGGGGACTTAAACAGATCATAAATATCTTTGTTACTTCTTCTTTTCCACTCTCCACTTTGTGTAAGAAAGGAATGAAATACATAAATTCAAAGTACGTTAATTATCTATTCAAACCGATCATTCAGATATACTGTGAATTATACACGCATCTAGATCTGTTCTTATATCAACACTCTTTTCTTGTGAGTTGACGTATTCAGAAGCGTGTTTTGTACATTCTCAAAAAGAGATCGCATGAACAGTCCCGTAGTCGTGTTCTGTTATCTCTTCTGGGAGAATCTTGATATTTATATTCAGCCCTTTATGTGAGCATATGATGACATCTATGGAAAATACGTCAGAGATCGCGGCTAGTGGCGATAATAAGAATAACTTATGCAACGCTGATGACTCCATCTTGAAATAAACAATTTCACAAAGAACTATAAAACATGCTAGATACAGTTGTTGAAGAAATGGGTAAATGGGCCTCATCTTGAATAATAGGAAGGCAGAAGTATCAAAGAAACAATTCAAGCCTAACTGTACAATTAAATTGAATGGTGTTGATTTGGGGCAAGTACAGATATTCAAGAACCAAGGCACATGGATTACATCAGATGGAATATGAATCACAGAGATAAAGAACAGAACAGGGCAAGCTAGAAGTGTGTTTTATAAAAGGAAGACCATCGTACGCATGGTCGTTGGTTGTTGGATACGAGAATTATTGTAAGTGACATATAATTAGTTTTAATATATAGATGTGTATCTAGTCAGGTCTTAGTCAGAAATTACTGAGCTACCGAATGACAGTAGACGGTATTACATGCTTTTAGTTACCACCGAATGTTGGGCGGCGCTAAACACACCCGACACCCCTAATTGTGCCAACGGCTTCGGGAGGAGCGCAACTGGAAGGGTGCATATAGGTGATGAGAGGAAATGCAACCTGAGACTAAATGTCATGGCAGGGCAAATCAGGCCCTAAGCCTTCATTGGCAACTGGTCTAGAATCGAAGCTCCGACAAGCGGACAGGTAGAGCATTTCTTTACAGATCCGGTTGCTTCTGCAGCTTGTCTTGTTCCAATGGTTCCTAGCGTATTGGTGTTATGTTTCCTCTGGAATAAACTAGATAGGCCGAGAGAGGGATCGTGCTGCATGAGCAATACATGGTCTCTATAATTTGGCCCAGGCACTGTGATATGGTGAGAAATAATGCCTCTTTTGAAACACAATGTAACATTCGTCTGTCAAGACGACAAGGTGCCAGACAACAAAATCCCTTGACATGCCAGAGACAATTAATTGTACATCCAAAATGGGTAATCGAAATATTTTGAAAGAGGCTAAAACAAAGCATCTTATATCAAGCATCATAAAAAGTCGTCATTTTGACGACATTATGAGAAGAGGCAAATTGGAACATGCCGTGACAGCTGGAAATATTTATGAACAGAGCGATAGAGGTAGACAATGACGACAGATTCTTGACAGCCTTTTGTCAAGGTAAAGAACTGTATCAGCACACGAACAGACGTATGGTGTTGCAGATCGCAAGATGTCGGGAACCGTGATCGTTCACGCCAGTTGGCAACTCACTTGATAATGAATGTTGATGTTTTAAAATATTGTACAGTTTATACATCATTCTGTCTGCGTCCTAGGGAGTCACGGTATCGATGTGGCCAACACGGCACCCCGACAGCCGGCAGGTCATGTGATATAATCCTCAGGGAGGCGAACATTTCTTTTAATTAACTTAGAAGCCCAGGACGACGCAGCCAAACATGGCTTCCAGTGAATGTTCTTGAAACAATTCTCATCGTCTTTTAACGACATCACCCATCGAGTGCCGGGTTATAACAATATGGGTCTAGCATCCTTTGCCCTATACTCCTAAAGGCATGGACAACAGTCCTTACTTTACTGTTTGAATGTCTACTCCACTGGCGATATGTTGTTGGTGATCCGTCTTCCGATGTTTAGACTTGCAACTTGGATCCACGCATGACGTGCAATTCGTGGTTTGTCTTCCTAAGTTGATTCCGATTGTTACAATATTTTCTTTATCCTACGAGCTTAGACGACTTTTTCCTTACAGTGCCGTCAACCTCATTATCAAACCATCTAGAGGGACACGGTGACCGCTTTGTTGGGCCGTTCATCCATGACCCGTTTGACATAGTTGAGACCGTAGCTGCTTCAGCGGAATCAATGATCTCAAGTTGAAGGCCAAAGTTCGCTTTGACAACAGAATACCTGCTGATTATACTTGCATATGTTGCAGCGCTGTCATGTACTATAGTCCCGATAGAGGTCTAAAACTGCCGACAACCAAGATAAAGGATTTGTTGAGGTAAGCTGTTTCTGAAATAAAACGACCACCTTTGATAGCTGAGCCATATCACATAAAAGACTGTCAACCCTGAAGCGATACTGCAGAGCATGTTATACACAAACCATCGCTTTCATCATCATCATCATCATCATGTGGGACGTTTATTTTACAGAACGCCTGTGTCATTACACCCAGCCGGAAAGAATCTCCATCATTCGCCAGTTCCCTTGCCCTGTGCATTTTCATACCATCAGCGTCTTTAATGTCCTCGGTCCACGGTCGTATTGGTTGACCCCTGCATCTACTTTCAGGAACCATGCTTTCCATATACACAAATACGTGAAAGGGGGACCCATAGCATAAACTGTCACTGAGGGATGAAGTGTTAGTCTTTGCATATTCTAGGTCTGGACAAATGAAGTGGGACGGCCATTTGCTTTCCTCGTCACTTTTCCTTCCCAGATAATTTCCAGAAAATATTGAAAATGGTCTAGTACCCTTTTCTAATGGATGTATCAGCTGCGGCTCTCCTGCACCTGCTGGGGATTAAACTCGGTCCACTGCTTTGGCAGTAAATTGCACAAATCACTATGGCAACAGGGCATTGTTTCCCGGCAGAGAGTGCAAGATTTTGAGCAGGGGGTGAAGAGGGAGGTGACTGTCAGAAGTAAATGTGTGTATATATATATATACTAGCTGAACGGCCCGGCTTCGCCCAGTCCTTTTTGGGGAGCATCTCATTTAATTCATATAAGTAGTCATATAAGTTCCCGTTCCCGTTACCGACTGTCTGTCTGTCTGTCTGTCTGTCTGTCTGTCTGTCTGTCTGTCTGTCTGTCTGTCTGACCAGGCCCGTCTTCGCCTAGACCCTGATGGGGAGCATCTCATTTAATTCATATAAGTAGTCATACAAGTTCCCGTTCCGACTATCTATCTGTCTGTCTGTCTGACCCGGCCTGGCATCGCCCAACACCTGGTGGGGAGCATCTCATTTAATTCATATAAGTAGTCATATAAGTTCCCGTTCCCGACTGTCTGTCTGTCTGTCTGTCTGTCTGTCTGTCTGTCTGTCTGTCTGTCTGTCTATCTATCTATCTATCTATCTGTCTGTCTGACCCGGCCCAGCCCATGGTGGAGAGCATCTCATTTAAATTATATAAGTAGTCATATAAGATCCCGTTCCCGACTATCTGTCTGACTGTCTGTCTGTCTTGGGTAAATGTAGGAGGGAGGAGGAAGAGGGAGGTGGAGGAGGGAAGAGGAGGAGGAGGGAGACAGGAGGAGTAGGGAGGAATAGGAGGGAGGAGGAGGGATTAGGAGGAGGGAGGAGTAGGGTGGAGGAGGAGGCGAGGAGGAGGGAGGAGGAAGAGGGAGGAGGAGGGAGAAGGAGGGAGGAGGAGAACGCAGGAGGAGAAGGGAGCAGGAGGAGGAGAGGGAGGAGGAGGGAGAGGGAGGAGAAGGGAGGAGGAGGAGAGAGTAGGAGGATGGAGGAGGCGGAGGGAGAAGGAAGAGGGAGGAGGAGAAGGAGGGGGAGGAGGAGGAGGGAAGAGGAGGAGGGGAGGAGGAGGAGGGAGGAGGAGGAGGAATGTGAAGGGAGGAGGAGGGAGGAGGTAGAGGGAGGAGGAGGGAGGCGGAGAGAGCTGAGAGGAGGAGGAGGTAGGAGGAGAAGAGGGAGGAGGAGGAATGTGAAGGGAGGAGGAGGGAGGAAGTAGAGGGAGGAGGAGGTAGAGGGAGGAGGAGGAGGAGGGAGGAGGCGGAGAGAAGGAGGAGGGGGAGGAGGGAGGAGGAGGAAAGAAGGAGGAGGAGTTGGAGTAGGTGAGTGATGAGGAGGAGTGTAATTAGAGAAGGTTTGAGTTATTGAGTAGATATGAAGGAGAGACAATTAAGGAAGGAGTGGAGGAGAATGGGATTAGGAAGAGCTGTGTGGAGAGGAGGAGGGAGGAGTAGGAAAGAGGAGTGAATAGTGAGGAAAAGTAGAAATTTGAAGGGAAGTAGAAAGGTAAGGATTGGTAGAAGGGGTAGGAGTGAAACAGACGGATGGCTGAGGAAGTAGAATTTTGGAAGTAATGAGGAAGGAAGTTAGGAGAGAGGGACAGGGCAGAGGGAGGTAAGGGTAGGCAGGCAGGAAGGAAAGAAGAGAGGAGAGAGGGTAGCAATGAGTAGGATGAGGACAAAGGAGGAATTAGGGTGGAGGCAAGGAAGGAGAAGAAATAAATACAGAAATGGAAGGTAAAAGGTATGTAATTTTGATAGGGGAGGAAAGGAGGTATGAAGGGATTAGGGTATGATTTGAGGGTCGTACATTAAAGGTGTATTAATTTATAGCGATTAGGTCGTAATGCAAAATCAACGACGATGATAATCAGTACTGCGACGAGATGCTTTCTAAGATAGTCATAAGAGGTTGTCCATGAGATATGCTACTGACAATCACGAATGAAGTAAATGTAGAAAATAATTTGGGGGACTTTTATCAATAAAGTGGGAGGAGTATTACAATGGAGGGGAGGAGGAGGAGTTGAGTTGATGTAAGAGAATCAATTGAAACGGACTTGATGATGCAATTTA